>JAAAKG020143450.1:0-11360 GCA_010014905.2 Druon quercuslanigerum
CATTTAAACTCTACACGCAATGTGTAGAGTTGCACAATGTGTAGATTCGATATGTGTAGTATTGATACCCAGCCGATATTTATGTTTATGATTATAATGTTTATGATATTAACAAATTGAAAAATTCTGGAATAATAAAATTCCTGGGGATGACTGAAAAATTCCCGAAAGGTTCATAATATTAATGAATTGTGAAATTCCCGAAATATAAAAATCCCTGATAACGTACTTCGCGACAGTTTATAATATTACAATTAACAAAAAGTTTTTTTTTATAAATATCATTCAGTTATTATAAATACAATTATTAAATATTTCTACAAAAATATTTTTTTTAATATTTAAAGCTTCTAACATTATTTTTTCAATTTTAAATAGCAATGATTTACAAAATATATTTCTCAATAAAATTGTTGTTAAATAATGTTATTTTCAATGCAATCAATAATTTCAGAATCTTCAGGGATGATTGAGAAATATCGAAAAATAAAATTCCTAACTGAGAAATTCTCGAACTGGAAAATTCTTGAATAAAAAAATTCCAAAATTTAAAAATTTCCGAATAATAATATTCCCGATCAATAAAATTCCGGAATAATAAAATTTCCGGGTATGACAGAAAAATTCCACGAAATAAAATTTTCACCTCTATGAAATTCCCAAATAATAATGTTCCTGAATAAAAAAATTTCCAAATTTGGAAATTTCCTGCATAATAAAATTCCAGGGGTCGAATAAAATCCTAAAAAGTAAAACTCCAAAATATTATTTGTAATTTAAAAACACAATCATAAAATATATTTTAAAAAAATCAATAATAAAAGCGTGTAAAATTATAGATTTTAAAATAATAATAATTGAAAATATATGTATCCAGAAATATATTTTTGTGAATAGTTACTTTTTTTAAAATCAAAAAATTATTTGGAAAATTTTGAACATAAAAATAATTTTCTGTATAAACATATTTGATTCATGTATTTTTAATAAATACATTAGATTGTAAAAAAAAATTAATTAGTTTAAATTCAAGAATTAGATCTATATTCCGGAATTTTCTTCTTTGGGTATTTTATCATTCGAAAATTTGTTGTCCTGAATTTTATAATTCGGGAAATTTATTTTTCAGCAATTTTATGATGGGAAAATTGAAAAATTCTGAAAAATAAAATTCCCGTAACTGTAAAATTCCTCAATAATGAAATTCCCAACAGGAAATTGCCGAATTATAAAATTCGCGAAGGATACAATTTCGGAACTATAAAATTTCCCAATAATATTTTAATATTTTAATAAAATATTATATTTTTATAAAAAAAAAAATATTTTTAATGTTTAAAGTTTCCATAACTATATTTCGAATTTTTAATAATAATAATGGGAAAAGTATATTTTCAGATAAAATTGTGTCATCATTATTGTTTTTTTTTTAATGCAAAGAATAATTTTAGAAAATTCAGGGAAGGCTGAAAAATCTAGAAGCATAAAATTCACTAATAATTGAATTTTCGAGAATTTAATAATACCCAATTAAAAAAATTTCAAATAATACAATTCCTGAATAATAAAATTCCCGAAATGGAAAATTCTCAAATCATAAAATTCCCTTTGACGACCGAAAATCCCGAAAAGTTATATTACCAAATAATAATATTCCCGAATTTAAAAATTCCCGATTTATAAAATTCCCAAAATATGAATTTTCCTAATTGGAAAATTCCCGAACAGTTTTTAATGTTATCGACTTGGAAAATTTCCGAAAAATAAAATTTCTGAATAAAAAACCTCCTGACAGTTTATAATATAACCGAATTAGGAAAATCCCGAAAAAAAATTTCCGAACTATAAAATATCCTAAGCAGAAAATTGCCGAATTAAAACAATTTTAAAAAATTTCTGATAAATAATAGTTATTCATTATAAATACAATAATTCAATAATTTTTATAAAAAATATTATTTTTAATGTTTATAGTTTCTAAAATGATTGTTCGCATTTTAAATAAAACTAAATAAAAAAATAGATTTCTGGAATAGATGAAATTTTTAAATAAAAAATTCCCCAATTGGAAAATTTCCGAATAATAATATTCCCAACTCATAAAATTTCCGAATCGAAAAATTCCGGTAAGATAAAATTTCCTAATGATAAAAATCCCCAAATGAAAAATTTCCATATAATAATATTCTCAAAATTCAACAATAACATTTTTTTATGAAATATCCTATTGTTTATATATTAAAAATACAATAATTTAATATTTTTATCAAAATAAAACATATATTTTTGATGTTTGAAGGTATTCAAATTATTGTTTGAATTTAAAATAACAACAATTTTAAAAATTATATCCTGAAATACTTTTATTCCATTATTGTTACTTTAAATTCAATATAAAATTTTAAAAATATTGAACATAAAAATAATTTTTTGTATAAAAAGATTTGATTTTGGTATTCGTCATTAATAAATATTATTTATAAAAAAGTTATTTGGTTCAAATTCCAGAATTTGATAATTAGGAAATATTCTTGTTCGGATATTTCATAATTCAGGAATTTTATTTATCAGAAATTTCATAATGTGATGACTGAAAAGTCCCGAAAAATAAAATTTCCGTGACTTTAAAATACCCGAATAATTAAATTCCCGAATAGTTAAATTCCGGAATAGTTTATTATATTACTGAACTTAAAAATTTTTGAATAATAAAATTCTGGACAGAAAATTGCCAAATTATAAAATATACCAACTTAGAAAACCCTGAATTATACAATAAAATTTCCGAAAATAAACAATGCAAAGTTTTTTAATAATAAAAAAATTAAAGTGTAACATAATTTCAATTGTAAAAATTCGATTGATTTTAGAAATTAATAAAAATTTTATTTGTTCAAATTCGGGAATTTTCTAGTTGGGGTATTTCATTATTAGGCAAATTTCTGTCAGGAATTTTATTATATGAAAATTTAAAAATTCGATAATATTATAAACTGTTCGGAATTTTATTATCTGGGAATTTTACAATCGGTAATATTATAAATTGTTTGGGAATTTTCTAATTTTGGAACTTTTTTATTCGGGAATTTGTTAATTTAATTTAATTTAATTTTATAATAGTGTCGAGTAATTTATTTGTCGGGATTTTTCAGTCGTCCGATATTTTGGAATGGTTTAAAATATTTTAAAATGCTTGCTTGAGAAATCTTAAAAAATATTATCCCATTAAATCGTTTGAAACATTCCGTAATCCCTTTCAATCCCTTTAAATCTATTTAAAAACCTATAAATCTTTTAAATCTAGTTAAAATGTCCTGATTTAAAAATTTCCTCAATTCAGGAAAATTTTTGCAAATTTTTTCAAATTCATTGAAGTATTATAAAATACTAATAATTTTAAGTCAATTTTTTAAGAAAAAGTGACTAAAATTCACTAAAAATGACTAATGTATATTATTATATTTACTAATGTTTTTTTTTTATTCAAAAGAATTCGGCTATTGACGATTTCAATAAAAATGGGTGTAAATAGAATTTAAGTGAATTGAAAAGAAATTAAAAAATTTTAAAGTGCAACAAATTATATAAAATTTGACAGAATTACAAAAAATGCAAGTGAATGAAAAACAATTTAAATAAAATATTTTTTAAAAATATTTGAGTAAAATTTGAGTGAATTTAGAAGAATTGGATAAAATTCAAGAGTATTCAATAAATTTCATACGAATCCATAACGAATTAAAAATCATTTAAATGAATCTAAATTTTTTTAAATCCGAAAAAACTTTTCTTGAATTTAGATAAAGAAGGGAGACAGGGGATGTAAAATTTAAAAAATTATCCTTAACTAAATAATGCACGGTCTTTTTTATGTTTCAAAATTCTCTCAATAAAATATTATTTATTTAAAAAAAGCGATTAAAAAAATTAGGATTTGTGATCGATCTGTCCTAGTTTTCTTTCACACGTGGATATAATTTCTTCGAGGAAAAAATAAATGCGACGGATTTGCATAAGGACGTCACAAATGAAGGTTTTGTGAAGTATAAGTACAACAATAATGATAATTTAGGCTTTAACACAACGAACATGGTTGAGTGATGGCGAAAAATATATACGCCATAAGTTGTAAGTTGTAAGGTAGAATGAGTAAGGAATAACCGCCTACGCGAGAGAAGCACGCAACGATTAGGCTATCTCGTCGACTTTTCGAGATAAGCGTCCGATTATCTGATGATAAATAGATAGGCCGTTTGCCTTGCTAATGGCCGCTTCTGTGCTCGATACCATCTGAGGTCGTTCGTTATCTAAACTTGAATAATTATCTTTCCTTCAGACTATTGAGATTCTGGGACGAGATACCATTCAAGAAATGACAGTTTTCGCAAAATTGAACTTCCGCACTTATTGGCGATATCCTTTACAATTTTAGATTCGCATGTATAGAGGAGACACTAGTTGACATATGCGAAATAAATGCTCTAAAATGGTTTGAGCATAGAGAGAATGAAAGATGAATGAATAACGAAACAAGTGTTTCAAGGTCAAGTGAATGTGTGCCCAGATGCAGAGAGCGGAAATAATGGTTAGAATACGAAAATGTGTGTTAGGCAAGGATGCGTTATTTTATTATGGCGATTCATAATACTCATGGCCAAGTATCTAAGAATGGCCCTCTTTGACGAAGAAAGTGTGGATTCCGGAACATTGAGGTTACGTGGGTTAGCATTCGAAAATGATAAGGTTGTTATGGCAGTCAATCGAAGATTTAGTCTGAAGGGAAAAGGGTAAGGAAACAATATGCAACATTGCCGTAAAAAATAAGAGAATAAAAAAAGTTTATAAGTACTTATATTTCGGGCAAAGTGTGTAACGAGGTAATTCGCAACAAATTTGATGTAGATGAGACACTAGTTGACATATGCGAAAGAAATTCGTTAAGATTGTTTCAGCATGTTGAGAGAATAAAGGGTGAATGACTACCAGAAAAAGTATATCAAGGTCAAGTTAATGGCTGTGTACGCATATTTGGACCGCGGAAATAATATTTCGAATGTTTGAATGAGTTTTAGGCATGGATGTGTTATCTTATCATGTATATTTATTAAATTCCTTGACAAGCGTCGAAGAATGCCCATCTTCGTCAAAAAAGGGTTGCTCTCGAGACCGTGAGGGTACGTGGGTTAGCGTCCACAGAACGACAGCGTTAATCAAAGATTGGCTCTAAAAGGGAAAGGGTGAGAAAACGGTATGAAACATAGCCCTATAAAATAAGATAATAGAACAAGTTGAGTAGAACGTATATCTTGAACAAAATGAACAATATATAATTCTCAAAGAATGCGGTGCAGAGGAGACACTAGTTGACAAATTTGAAGGAAATTCGTTAAAATGTTTTAAGAATGTTGAGAGAATGAAATATGAACGACTAACGAAATAAGCGAATCAAGCTCAAGTGAATGTCAGTATGCTCGGAGGCAGACCGCGGAAATAATGTTTGTAATGTGTGAATGTATATGTTAAGCAATAATGCGTTACTTTATAATGGTTATTAATTATATTTGTTGACAAGTGGCTAGGAATGGTCCTGTTTGGCGAAGAAGGTGTGGATCTCGGGACATTCAGGGTACGTGGGTTAGAGTTCACAGAAGATAAGGCTGCTATGGTAGTGTTAATTGAAGACTGGCTTCAGAAAGGAAAGAGTGAGAAAACGGTATGAAACATAGCCCTATAAAATAAGATAATAGAACAAGTTGAGTAGAACGTATATCTTGAACAAAATGAACAATATATAATTCTCAAAGAATGCGGTGCAGAGGAGACACTAGTTGACAAATTTGAAGGAAATTCGTTAAAATGTTTTAAGAATGTTGAGAGAATGAAATATGAACGACTAACGAAATAAGCGAATCAAGCTCAAGTGAATGTCAGTATGCTCAGAGGCAGACCGCGGAAATAATGTTTGTAATGTGTGAATGTATGTGTTAAGCAATAATGCGTTACTTTATAATGGTTATTAATTATATTTGTTGACAAGTGGCTAGGAATGGTCCTCTTTGGCGAAGAAGGTGTGGATCTCGGGACATTCAAGGTACGTGGGTTAGAGTTCGCAGAAGATAAGGCTGCTGTGATAGCGTTAATCGAAGACTGGCTTCAGAAGGGAAAGAGTGAGAAAACAGTATGAAACATAGCTCTTTAAAATAAGATAATAGAACAAGTTGATTGGAACGTATATCTTGAACAAAGTGAACAATATATAATTGTCAAAGAATACGGTGCAGAGTAGACACTAGTGATAAATTTCAAAAAAAATCAAAAAATGTTTTGAGAATGTTGGGAGAATGAAATATGATCGGCAAACGAAATAGGCGTATCTCGCTCAAGTGAATGTCAGTATGCCCAGAGGCAGACCGCGGAAATAATGTCTGTAATGTGTGGATGTATGTGTTAAGCAATGATGCATTACTTATCATGGTTCTTTATTATATTTATAGACAAGTCTATAGGAATGGTCCTCTTTGGCGAAGAAGGCGTAGATGTCGAGACGTTCAGGGTACGTGGGTTAGAGTTTGCAGAAGATAAGGACGCTATAACAGCGTTAATCGAAGATTGGCTCTAGAAGGAAAAGGGTAAGAAAACAGTGTGCAATATTGCCCTGAAAAATAAGATAATAGAACAAGTTGATTAAAACCTATATCTTGAACAAAGTGAACAATATAAAATTCTTAAAGAATGAGGTGCAGAGGAGACATTAGTGATAAATTTGAAAAAAATTCGTTCAAATATTTTAAGAATGTTGAGAGAATGAAATATGAACGACTAACGAGATAGGCGTATCAAGCTCAAGTTAATGTCAGTATGCCCGTAGGTAACCTGCGGAAATAATTTTGGTAATTTTGAAGGTATGTGTGAAACAATAATGCTTTACCTTATCATGGTTCTTTATTATATTAATCGACAAGTGTCTAGGAATGGTCCTCTTAAGCGAAGAAGGTGTGGGTCTCGAGATATTCAGGGTACGTGGGTTAGCGTTCGCAAATGATAAGGTTTTAATTGTAATATTATAAACTTTTTAGGAATTCTTTCATTTGGGAATTTTATTATTCGGAAATTTTATAATTTGGGAATTTCTTTATTCTGCAATTTTATAATTCGGCAATTTCCTATCGGGAATTTCATCATTTGGGTATTTTACATTTACGGGAATTTTCTTTTTCGTGATTTTTCAATGGTCCCATTATAAAACTGCGGATGAATAAAATTTCTGAATTATAAAATTCACGACAGAAAATTGGCGAATGCTAAAATATTTAAAGAATATTAAAAAGGGAATTTTCTATTTGGGAAATTGTATAATTCGGAAATCTCATTATTTTGGAATTTTACTTTTCGAGATATGTAGTCGACCGCGGAAATTTTATTATTTGGGAAATTTCCAAATTGAGAAATTTTTTTATTCGGAAGTTTTATTATTCGGGAAATTTCCAAATTAGATTTTTTAGAATTTTTAGTCATACCCGGAAATTTTATTATTGGGGAATTTTCCCATTTGAGAATTTTCCAATTTGGAAATTTTATTATTCATAAATTTTTGTATTCAGTAATGTTATAAACTGTCTGTAGTTTCATTATACGTTAATTTTATTTTTCGGGATTTTTCAGACGTCCCTGAAGATTCTAAAATAATTTTTTTAATTTAAAATAACATCATTTGAAAAAAAAATCCAAAAATATATTTTTTCAATTATTTTTCTTCAAAATTCGAAAAATAAAACTAGAAACTTTAAAAATACAAAATAATTTTTGTTATAAGAATATTTGATTGTTGTATTTATAATAAATAAAGAATATTTATGAGATAAATTTGTTTAATTGATCAAATTCGGAAGCTTTCTAGGTAGTATATTTTACCATTTGGCGATATGTTTAACTTTTCTTCGAAGTAGTTATTGAGAGCCTTTTTGTTAAAATTAATATTTTGTAAAAAAAAATTAGCAACAGACTAGAATTATCTTAAGCTTTGCTTTGACTTGTTAGTTATGAGATGAAGAATAATTTGCAACAAAAACGAGAAAATTCTATTTTTCACTTATGTGGTTTTTGAGAACCTATAAAACACTCTTATAGGGGTAAATTAAAAAATTAATTTTTTAATTTTCATTCGTCGAAGAATGTCAACCTTCGACGCAGAAGGTGAGGATCTCGGGACAGTAAAGGTACGTGGGTTAGCGTTCACAGATGATAAGGTTGCTATGGCAAATTCAATCGAAGACTTTCAAAAAATGATGAGCAGATGATCTGGTTATAATTCCTTTGAAGCCCTTTGTAATTCTAAATACTCTAATTGATTCGGATAATCTAATTAATCTACCATAATCCTGGCTAATCCACTTGTTATTCTAAGTAATGCTGAATATTCCACTGTTCATCCTAGATAAATCACTTTTTATCTCTTATTATACAATGGCAATCCAGCGGAATGCACTTGTAATTCGGATAATTCAGTAATCCTCGTTAATCCCCATGTAAGCCTAGCTAATCCCAAATTTCCAATTTTATCCTACAAATCCACTTTTTATTTCTTGTAATCTAACTAAAATTCAGTGAAATCTACTTGCAATTCGGTTAATTCAGTAATCCTAGGTAATCCACTGGCAATCCCTTGTAATTTACATTTAAAAAAGAGTTATACACTTGTAAGCCAAATTATCTTAGTAATCCAAAATAATTCTACATAAGCCTATTGTAATTCTAGCTAATTCACTTTTACTCCCAGATGATTCGGTTATTATTCCTTTAAATCCCTTTGTAATTTTAAATAATCTAACCGATTCGGATAATCTAATTATGCTAACATAATACTAGATAATCCACTTGTTATCCTAAGTATTTATTATTTTATTGTAAAAATCCAGTTATCAGTATAGAGTAATATTGTATGTATTATAAATAATTTTCAATTGATAAATCGCAAAGAAATCATCATTAGATCCAGAAACTCTTAAAACCAATTTTTTCACTCATGGGGTTTATTTTGGGACCCTATAAAACCGGCTTATGTGGGTGTTATTCAAAAACTAATTTTTTCCGTGTTCTATGGATAATTTTGAAGAATTCTATATAAAATTTACAAAAACTTCTTTTTCTAATGGAAAATACGTGTTAATCTTCATGGGGCTTCTCTGCGTATCATTTTTTTTCAGAAAAAAAAAAATTATTTTTCTGTGGATAAAAACAAATTCCGGGATGATGTTTATAAAAAAATTCCTGAAGCAAATTTTTGAATGCATTTTTGAACCACCCTTAAGTGCAATATTAACACCAATTGGTTTTCACATAAAGTATAAGTCTGGGGTTATTTGTTGGCTGGCGATGGGGTTGGTGGGTCCGAGTGATCACGATTTAAGGTACGCAGACGTAAACCTGAAAGAGCATATGTACATGGGTTGTTCCATATAATGAATAATTTAGACTCGCGAAGGTTGGACGTTGCACGCTAACGCCAAGCAAACGTTAATGCCTGCTCAGATAAATTACCGATAAGCCGATGAGATAACCATCTAGATAACTAACCGTGCCACAGCCAACACGCGATTTGACTACCTATAAGAAGATCTAGTGCACACAACACCAGATAATTTTGCGTCCTCTTGGGTAAAAACAGCACTGAATATCGATTGTCATTTTATAAAACGGACAGCTATAATTTTACGAGGGCGATTAAAAGTAATGCAAGGTTAGAAAAAAAGAATATTATTAATCTTGATATTAAATCTATTGATTTGTGTAAACTACTTTATTTCAGGTTAGTTTATTTGAGCTTATTTATAAAAGAACTTTTCTTACAACTGAAAAATAAGTCCACCGCACCGGCGACCGCACGACCATTAATACCGTCAGCGCCTGCAAGTCTACTGAGCCATCAGCGACCGCACAGCTATCAATACATCTGACGACCGCATGACCATTATTATCGCCAGAGACCGCACGGCTATTATTACAACCGGAGACTGCACGACCATTAATACGGCCGACAATTAATGCAAGGCTCACCACTGGCAACCGTACAGCTATTGATTCAGCTGACGACCGCATGACCATTAATAGCATTGGCGACCGCACAATCATTAATACTGTCGACGACGGCACGACGATAATTACCGTCGGCGAGCGCACAGCCGTTAATATTGCCAGAGACTGCATGGAAATTACACCACCGACGACCGCACGACTATTAATACCGCCGGCGACTTCAAGGCTATTATACCACCAGCGACCGCACGGACATCAATACAGCTGACGACAGCATGGTCCTTAATACAGTTTGCGACCGTAATATCATTAATACTGTCGGAGATCGCACGACCATTATTAGCGTCAGCGATCGCACGGCCATTATTATCGTTAGCGAATACATATAAATTACACTACCGGTGACCGCACGACCATTAATACCACCAGTGACCGCACGACAATTATTACCACTAGTGACCGCACAAAAATTGCAAAACCGGCGACCGCACGGCTATTATTACAACAGGAGACTGCACGGCCATTAATATGGCCGGCGATTGCAAGGATCACCACTGGCGACAGTACAGCTATTGATACAGCTGACGACCGCACGACATTAATACCGTCAGCGACCGCACGACTATTCATATCGCCAAAGACTACATGGAAATTACGTGACCAGCGATCGCACGACCATTAATACCGCTGGCGACTGCAAGGCTATTAAACCACCAGCGACCGCACGGACATCAATACAGCCGACGAAAGCATGATCCTTAATACAGTTAGCGACCGCACTATCATTATTACTGTCGGCGACCGTGCGGCCATCAATATCGCCAGAGACTACATGGAAATTATACCACCAGCGACCGCACGAATATTAATGCCGCCAGCGACCGAATGACAATTACACCACCGCACGACCACCAACCAAACGTGCACTCCAAAGACCAATATATATATCTGACCCTGAAATATAATAAGACTTTACATCACGCTTTCAGACTAACTAACTAACTAAAATAATAAACCTTTAACCAAAAAATCATTTTTTTAGGTAGTAGTTTAATTTTCAAACGAAAAATTTTCAATTTGCAAATGAAAAAGCCCAAATTTTTTTTTAATTCCGAATAATAATATTCCCGAATTAGAAAATTCCCTAATAATAATATTTTCGAATTTCAAATTCCTAAATTATAAAATTCTTGAATAGTTTATAATATTAACAAATTGCAAATTTCCCGAATGATTAAATCCCCGAACAGTTTATAATATTACCGAATTGGAAAATTCAAAAAAATAAAATTCCCAAATAATAAAATTTCCGATATATTTTTTTCCGA
>JAAAKG020143451.1:0-11359 GCA_010014905.2 Druon quercuslanigerum
ACATCATATTTCATTATGTTTCCTTGACACCGCAAAACCATATGAAACCATTTTCATCCACTTATTGGTTTATAATAAATATAATACTTTTTTAATTCATTCCGCGGTACTGAAAAATTGTACTGGATAGTTCTTCTACTAATTCCAGGTATTTGGGAATGAATCTGAGTATTCTCTAGGAAATGGTACTCTTGAAAAGTCACAAATAATTTTTTTGTCATTTTTGTCAATAAATAAAAAAATAGAGCTTCAATTTGAATATATGCTCTGATGAGATCATGCGCATTTTCATCAGCTTCAATTTTTAAAAAACTGTTCAAATCGGATGAAAATTGTAGTCGGAAAATCAATTTGTCCAGAGTCGTGATTTTCGTCCAACTGTGCGCCTGAGCGGTAGCCGCTCACCCCGCTCACTCCTTTTACTCTGAGACAATTTTAAGATTCTTAATTTTGTCAGTGTTGCTGTTACTTTAATAATTTTATTAAAAAGTAACATCTTTCTACATGAATAATTGAATTAATGAATTAATTGAATTTAAGCACCGGAAAACGGTTTGGTTGAGTCAACTATATTTTTTGATTGTTTTATCCAAATCTTTTGGTGGATGAATTATTTAGTAGATATGGCCACAAATAATTCCGAGACAATTAAATTTGAAAATATAGTATCTACAAACAAATACTTACATTATCCATAACAAATAAATTCCGTGATCTGTATAGATATAGGGTTGCCACTCTCCATAAAATTAACAGAGAAAGTGCAAAAATATCTCACTATTGACTGTTTCTGAAATTGTTTATGAAGAAAACCTATGTATTTGAGAATAGCCTTATATTTTTTTACGTTTTTTGTGTGCTCAAGATGATTTTTTCATTTTTTATGTGTTATTGAACATTAAATCTTGGATATCTTTAAAAATTTGGATGCTGCGGAAAAAAGAAAATTGATTTCAGAAGCAGCGCTTCAAAATACACAGAAAAAATACCAAGAGAATCGATTATGCGCTAATTTTATGAAACTTTGTGATGTAGTATTATTTATAATTAGTTAATTACATTTTAATAAATAAAAAATACAAATGTTCATAGTAAACTATTAAATCAAAAAGTACTGCAAGAGTTCATGTGCTTCTGTATCTCTACGTGTTAGAAAATGTTGCAGAATTACTAATAAATCAAAAATTTTCCATATAAATCAATTTAAGTCAGATTCTTTAGAAATATTTTCACAATATGTTAACATGTTTTTAAAATACGCTTGAGTTCATTTGGTAAAAGTATGTAAGCTGTACACAGATTTTTATAATTCGATACATGAATTCATAAGAATTATTTCTTATAAATAAAAAATAAGTTCTTTAAATCTTTTTTTTCTTAATAATTCGATTGCTAAATTAAGGGATTTTTAAAATTCAAAATGACAAATTGAGCATGGCGGATATGAATGAGTAAAAATGTTCGGATCATTATAAAATAGGTATCACTTAAGTTTTCGGGGTTGCTCATTCGAAATCTGGTTTCGAATGATTAAAATTCAAAATAGCCGAAATAAATTATTAAAAATGTTCGGACCTTGACAATATTGGTGATACTTATGTTTTTGGGGTCACTGAATTGAAATCTGGTGTTTGATGTTTAAAATTCAGATTGGCTAATCCAATATAGCGGGCCAATATTATAAAAGATGTTTAGAACTTTATCAAATAATCCATATTTATGTTTTGGAAGTTCTTATAATGTTCTTATAAATTGCCGCTCTCAGCCGAACCCAAAGTTACACAATGAGGACGTGGCGGCGATTTACTATTTTTTCTGTATTTCTTTAGGTATTTTTTATTTCAGTTTTTTATTTTTTCAAGGGTTTTAAATATTTTCTGCAAACATTTGGTTATTGGAATTGTATATAAAGAATATTAGAAACTCTTTTTTTTTGCATAACATTCGATGTATCGCTTCCTGTTCTTTTTGGCTAAAATGTATGATGAATAATGGCTTTTTGCGGAACTACGAGGATTTTTGTGCCTGTCATGATTTTCTTATTAACATTTTTGATAATTCATGTCCACCATATTGAATTTTGAAAATCCAAATTCAGAGTTCATTTTTAACGCCCCAAAAATCTTAATATGAACAATCTGATCAAGATCTGAAAATTTTTTTGACCGTTTTGGTTCACCATATTGAATGCGCGATTTTTAATTTTTTAAATCAAGCATCATATTTCGATTCATCGACCCCATAATCCTAAGTATCAGCAACTCTATCAGTATTCTGCGAACCTAAAACCCCAGCTACCACCAATATCATCTAGATCTAAAAATTTTTACTATTTCATGACCATCATACTGTATCCGCAATTTTGAATTTTGAAAATCTAATTTCAGATTTGGATTCAGCGACCGCGAAAATATTTACCTTGCAAACGTCACGTGATTCTGTTCTTTCTCGAAAACATGTGTGGCAGGATATGTTCTTTTTCGCCTGATTTAATTCTAGCACTTATGAAGTAAAATGAGGCAATTCAATATTGAGGCTAGGCTCGGCCTGGGTTCCTGTTAAACACCCAATATTATAAGACGAGTGAGCAGTCCCAATCATTTCGAATTTCAGCAGGACGGAAATGTAGTATGCAGCCTGTGTTTAAAATCGTGGGAGAGGGTTTAATTTTTATCATAGAGCATTCTAATGCAAATCCTTTTTTAGAAAAAAGTATGTTGTTGAGGACACCGAAAACTTTCGAATTAAACGAAAAATAGCGACTGGAACGCACTTGACCGCACTTTCGATTTCTAAGGAACCTTTTCAGATTAATACGCTCGACATCCCTAGGCGTACATTACACTTTTATTAGTAATAATTAACTTCTACATGAAAGTATATCAATAAAAAGGAATTATAAAATATGTACACAGTTTACTCTTCACGATCACAATTTGCTCTTTTGTATCTAAGATGATTTTAGAACGTAGATTAAGATTCCGCACATTTTTACTGATTCCTTTTTTTCTGGGTTGACCAGGAAATCGAGTAATTAAATAAGGTCTATCGCGACCGGAGATGCGAAAGGTATCCGGTCTCGGTATGTAGGTTGTATCGATTGCAGTAGATTACGCGAAGTCGCTCTCTTTCTTCATATATCTATATATCTATATATCCCTCTATCTCTCTATCTATATGTCCTCTGCTTGTCACTTCAGTCTTACCACCCCAACTGCTGTACTCCCTGTCTATCTTTACTGACACATTTTCGTCGAGGAACTTTACAAGCCCAGCCTTCAGCCCCATTAATCTGACCTTTTAGCCCGACCGAATAGAGACGACTTACATAGATGCGCAGAAGCTGCAATAATAATATCCGGTTTCCCTGCGGCCTTTTCCTCCTTCCAAATGCAAGTCAGTGAACGAGGTAACCTTATATGACTATATTTCATAATATATATGTACCAACTTCGCATTCTAACAGAGATCTCGAAAAAGATACTTGATTGAAGATGACAGATTGTGTACCATCTGTCGTAAAACTACGAGATTGCCATTCAAAATGAACAAGCGACTGTTAATGTTATTGTTACTTCATGTTAGAGGATAATTTGGTCTCGCTTTACTTGTTTAAAATAAACATTTAAAAACATGAAAAACTACAGAATCAGTTCGGTAATTTGAGATCCTTACTGCATTTTTAAACAGTTAACAGTTATTTTACACAATTCATTTTTTTTACGGAATCAAAATTTTGAAAATGCACTTCTTTTGCTTTTTGTATTGTCTAATATTTCATGCGTGCCATGCTTTTTCCAGAAAGTGAAAAAATTCAATTTTACTATTTTTTAATAAAATAACGAGGTACCTCCAGGGGCTATTCTAAGAGGTACTCGGTGACAAGTTTGTCCATTCTGCTTAAAAATTTCCCGAATAAGGGTTAGCCCATTATGGTTACCGACCTTTCAGTTGTCTAAAATCTGAAATCGAAAAGTAAAAATTTTAATATGTAATAATTGATGTAAAGATTTTATTATGTGTATACCAGCCTATTTTAAAATAATGCAAAATAGTGTAAAGTTTTACCAAATGATTTATATAAACTATTCATTTAAAAGCAAGTATAGAATAAAGAATGCTTTCAGAGATTTTAACATTTTCTATGAGAGGAATTATACAAACGTTCGGTGAAATTTAAAGCGCTAAGCAGGTCAATACTCTCAGGGCTGATGAATAAAGACCAAACATCGTAGCAAATTTAAAATTGATCATTTCGGTTAAAATTGAAGGATTAAAGAAAATAGCCAACTATATAGACTATTATTTCCCCCCAAAAATATAATCCCTTTAAGTTACTGAATAAAAAGAAACTGTATTTAATATTGAGGTGCAAACTTGTGAAAAACGGGCTCGGAAGCGTGTCATGAAAAAAAATCGGACGAAGAGTTTTATACACTATTATTATTTTAAATAAACACATCGACAAGTATTACCGAATTTTACGTTAAACTGGTCAGCCAAGTATAACGCTAGGGCTAATATCACGAAATTATCCATAAAATTAACCTGGAACGATAGGAAAAAGGGGTTTAGTATTGTGAAAGATTCCTTGATGATAGATAGCTTGTAAAATAAATGCTGTGAAAACTTATTTCTATGCTGTAAATTGGATAAATACTAACTATTTAAACTTAAATAATTCTCAAAAAAAGAGATTAAAAACTTATGCACTTTGAATAGACCAGTTTAAATCATTTTACTTATATTTCAATTTAAAATACGCTCAAGTATGTAGAACATGAAAAATTTAGAATATTGAAAATTAAGCAATTTAGGGTTATAAGTTTACAAAATTAAAAAAAAATTATCCAGTTATACGTTAACTTACATCAGAACTTTTTAATTGTCAATGTTTCATACTTTTGATAGTGTTCAATGTTAAATTGAAAAAGTTACGCAAATTAATATTTTCATCTCAAATCTTATATATTTTTAACATTAAAAATGTTTTTTTTCTTCTTATTAATTTGAAAGACAACTTAAAATTAAAATTTTATGATAAAAGAAATTTCGATGAAACTCGTATAGGCCAGAATTTTTTTGTTATGCCGAGCTTTACTATTGGTGAGGAAATGATAGACATCTGCCTTTAATCTTAGCAACTCAGCCAAAAAAAATTTAGCGCAATAAAACAATAGTCATGTGAAAGCTAAAAGTGTTCTACGTGAATGAGCTTGAAGACGTTCATGTAAAAAAATCTGTGCTTTGCCGACTGAAAAATGTACATAAAAGTAAGGATTTTCAGGTACATTTAAGAACAGTCCATTGTGAACAAATTGCAGTTGAGAAATTTGAGAAATAATCAAAATTGTTGCTTAAAAGTACAAAAATGTACAACTACATTATCTTCAGTTCTAATAAATATATTAAAGCGTTTCAAACTGCAAACTGTAACGGATAGGCTCTGTAATTATTTTCAATAAATCGTGATATTTTTAGACATTTTTTGAGAAACAAGTGCCAGGAAGCAGCCCGAACCTTTTTCTTGGCGCCTGTTTTTCAACAACCAAAAATGCCAAAAAATATCACGATTTTCACAAAAATAAGACTATCACATCCTTTCGGGTGATTGAAAATAAATACAGAGTCTATCCGTTACAGCTTCAGTTTGAATCGTTTTAATATATTTATCAGAACTGAAGATAATATAGTTGTACATTTTTGTACTTTTAAGCAACAATTTTTATTATTTTTCAAGATTCTGCAACTTATTCTCAACAGTTTTCCTCATACTCATGAATTTTTTCTAATTTTTCCCATTGCCCCTTGTATAAGGAATAATCCTCAAAACTTGACTGTTCTTAAATGTACCCAAAAATCCTTACTTTTATGTACATTTTTCAGTCGGCAAAGCACAAATTTTTTTTACATAAACATCTTCAAGCTCATATACGTAGAACACTTTTAGCTTTCATATGACTATTTTTTATTGTGCTAGCATTTTTTGCTGAGTGGTTGGATGTTAGAGTGCTAAACGTAGGTTAACCCTTGAAGTCACAGGAGCCGATATATCGGCTAGCTATTTTTCTTTATTTTTACCTCAATATTTTTGCAATATCATGCTTAGTCCTTGGATTTTTTGCATTTTTAGATACACATAGCCTTAGTATTTGTAATGCTGATGACATTTTATAAATTTATAATGACAAATTATGGTTATAAACAAATATTTACGAAAAAAGTGAGTTTTCGAGAATATAATTCGTTAACGAGAAAATATGTTAGTGAACATGTACCAAAAGTACTTGGAAATCATGACCTGATTTTCCAAGAGAACATGAGTTCCATCGTATTAGCAGAAAAGTATGATGGTGGATTCAATATGGCGGCTGAAATGATAAAAAAATTATTATTTTCTCTATGTACGCGCCTTTAAGTGTCTCAAAATATATATTTCTCTAGATTTTCTCACTTTCTATGCTACTTAATGTAAAGGTTTATTTTATATATAAAATTAAATATGTCGGATCCAATATTGCGACTTTTATATTGATAGCTCATATTCTGTTGAAAAATACATTTTTATATATTCAGTGTCTTTCATTCTATTCAATGTAATGATTTTGCTTTATATGTGAAATTTAATATGGCGAATCCAATATGGCGATTGACATAATACAAATTGACTATTTATTATTCATACGAGTACTAACGTCTCTAAATGGGATATTTCCTTGCACCGACTTATTTTTCACAACATATTTAACATAAAAATTGTATGTGATGCGAAAAATCAAAAACAGTAGATCCAAAATGGCGACCCTATGAATTCATTATTTTATATGAAAAAAACATACTGTTTCAATTTTTATTGAAAATTTCAGTACGCTATTGAAAATCAATGCTGTTTGGTAATTATATTTGTCAAATTCAATAGTCCGCCATATTGAATCCACCATATTGAATTTTTGAAATTTCATTTCTAATTCGTAATCAGTGACCTCAAAAACCCATTTATACATCTGTTTATCCAAATTTGACAGAAACATAGAAATAGTATGTTAACGTGACATTTGTATCAGCGGTCTAATAGCGTGACTGAAAGGGTTAAAGTGGTTCGAAACTCGCCGCAGAGTTTCCAATTTTTAATAACTCTAAAAGAATGCGAATGTAATATGCATATGCACTGTAATGCAATTTAATTCAATTATATATTTAAGTTTAATTGTGTATATGTGTCAGTGATATATTTATAAACTGTAAATAAGTATGTGCGCAGTAGTAAGGATTACCTTCCTCAAAATCTGGAAGTAGCAAGAATGTTTATTTTTCTGCTGGCGCACGATATTTTACATGACTGGCATGTAGAACTCACATTCATAAAAGGTAAGCTTTTTCTTTTTTTCGTATCATTTTATCTAACTATTAGATAATCGACGTCCCATTTCACCGTACTGTCAGGTAATGTTTATTCCGAGGTTTATTCACTAGTTTTATTATTTCTCGATGTATCGCGAATTAGGTTATAATGAATTTTTATTGATAATTTATATTTTCACAACATATATTACCTATTTAATTTTACATGACTGACAGTCAAATTTTAACAAAATGCCGTAATGTCCTCTGTTTACCAACAAACTAAGTTATATAAAATTTAATGAATAAATATTCACCGTGTAACTGACTCAACTTTGTCCAAACTTTGGAATTTAATAAGTAATTTAACATAAATTAAAGCGAATGCAATTGAATTCAAGTGGCTTTACCTGAATTAAGAAGATAATTATAATCCAATTCAATTTAATTAAAAATAAATTCAACAACTTGTATTACTGCGAGGATGTATCAGACCCAAACATTAAAAAAAAAGCTTATTTCACACAAAGACATTTAAAATTTATTATGTATACATTTAGTATAGCTCATAGGAAAAATGCATTTTTCGATGGAACTAAAACTATTGTTTATAGACAAAATTAAACAACGGCCTTTTTGTCAGCTATTTATAAAATATAGTAAACATAGTTGTACAAAAGGTCCATTTTTTAAATTTGTGTTTGAAAAGAGGTTTTATTACGAACGAGAAAATTCTTTTTACTGTGTAGAGTACGTGTCTTCAAAATATTCAGTGCAATTCAATTGTTCACAATGTTCTATCTTCAAAACGCTTCATTTTGTGGAAAACTTTGTAAGACATAAAACGTTGTTGATTTGGTATAATGTTATGAGGATGAGTCTTGTTAAATTACCTACAGAGTAATCTTTACCCACAACATAAAATTACCTTTACATGCACTTGGTAATATTTACCTACCAGATTAGGTATGTTTACCATTTCATCTGTATTTTATCTTCTGTTTTTTCGATCCAGGCAAAATCAACTTTAGCCAGTTGAATATTATCCGCAACAAGAATTCACCTGTGTTTTTTCCCATGAATTTATGGTAACTTATGGGTAATTTGTGATAACTTTCAGTACATTTAACAAGCATCTTCACAGAATCCTTACGTCATAAAGTATACGTAAATTTCAACTAATTTCGAAATAAAGTCACAGTAGAGCAGGCTTCAAATGTCTTTTAGTTTCAGAACAAAAATAAATCACTTTCCCTTTCTTGGGCTAAGAGACGAATTTCGTTTTCCACGAAAACCTTCATGAAAAAAATTACAAGTTTTCAAAAAGTCCAAAATACTAGTATTCAATAAAAAAATATGAACATAACTTTTTTCTTTTGCTTAGAGTTTGGTTTCAAGTTTATTAAAGCCCTGGGACAGTATCCCATAGGGTAGAAATTACATTTAGTATACGAGATTATAAGTTTATGAGATCTTGAAAAGATATTGCATTCTTAAAAATTTGATATTCTATCTCGAAAGTTACGGCGCAAAGGAATTTCGCTCCAAAGCGTTATCGTTATAACTTTCGAAATTGATTCGCCTTCACAAATTGGTGGTTCTTCATATCAAAGCTAAAGTCACAGGTCGAGCGGACAAAGAAAAAATAAAACAGTAAGAAAGATGGTACTGATATTACAAAATTATTACCACTTCAATTTAATATTGCCTCCTTTAATCCTGATAAAATCTAGTAATAAGTTTTTCATTTTTAATTAACTCCATTTTGGGTTGTTGTTCCTGTACTTTACTATTAAATAAATTTATCTGATTTTTAAACTTAGAAATATGAGTGTGAAAACGAACACAGTAAATTAGTGAAGCAATTGCGTTATCTTAAAGAGTTTGATAAAGAAAAGGCGCAATATTGGAATAAAACCTTTCATTAATTATAAATATATTTTTTAAATGTAGGAATTCAATGAAAAACAATAATATAAAAATAATTTTCGTTTATTTACATATTTTTATTTGAACTATATTTACCCCGTATGTTAACTATTTGCTATTTCGACTTTGTGACTTTTAGAAATTAAAACATATTTTTTTCCAGCCTCCGATTGGATGCATAAAACATAAGGCTGGACTGCCTTGAGTTGTTTTTGAAAGTTGTTCAATAAACTAATCGACGTTAATGTCTTTCTGAAAAAATAACGTGTTAATGACGTTAATAATTATACAATTAAACTACATTTGTACTTTTGCATCTTGAAATAAAATTCTTACCTTAATAAATCAAATGAGATATTTTTTCGGAATCTCACCACCTTAAAATATTTTTCTCAGCTCGAGTGTGTGTCAAGAAAAAGTAAGAATAAACAAATTCTGTTCTATTCTTTTGCGATATCTTTCAGTGTACGAGAAAAATGTTTAAATTACATTTTTAGAAAAAAAATTCTCCCAGTCTCAAAAATGTTTCAGCCCGCACGATCCTGATAGTAAAATTTTCTTGAAAACTCCACCTTTTTATTCTAATTTCTAGAAAAGAATGTACTAATAAAAGAAAGTAACGAATGTCATTTTTAAATTTGGCTTGTAAACTAACAAAGATAACGCAAAATAACAAATGTATTATTTTCATAGAAATTTTTTAGACGTACAAACTTTCTCTTTAACATTTTATCGTATCTGTCATTGTTTACGAGAA
This sequence comes from Druon quercuslanigerum, assembly GCA_010014905.2. Lineage (NCBI taxonomy): Eukaryota > Metazoa > Arthropoda > Insecta > Hymenoptera > Cynipidae > Druon > Druon quercuslanigerum. Next base: position 10,028 of record JAAAKG020143451.1, read on the forward strand.
AAAGTAGAAAATTCGATTGAAAGAAAAAATAATTCTCCTGGCTATTAAAGTTATTCAGGGAGTATCAAATATGGTTTGAATATGTAAATTCAAACCATATTTTCATTGTTGTATTTTAAAATCAAATTCTTACCTTAAAAAATTGTATGACATATTTTTTCAGCATTACATAACCTGGTGTCCCATTTAAAATACTTTCCTCAACTTGGGCCTGTGTAAAGAAAAAGTTAGAATAAATTCTCAAATCATTTTTTGTTCTCAAATACATATACCCTGCAATAAATGTTACCTTTTTCGTCAAACAGGTCGTTGGCAACATCTTAGGCAAAACCATTCAATCCTGGAAATTACCTAAAAAATACACCAACATTTATTAAATGTATACAGTATGAACCAACTTATGATATAAGTAGTTCAATTTTCAAGTGATGTATTTTTATAGCTAAATAACTTCAAAATAAAAAAGGCGAAAATTGGAATATTGTCACGTTAACAAAATTGTATAATAAAAAGCCTTTCAAAACTTAAATTAAAGAAATTTTATCGAAAATTATAGTACGTAACTTGGAAGTTATGTAATTTTACTAAAAAATATTGTGCTAATGTTTTAAAGTCTCTATATGGGTATAATTAAATGAATATTTTGATTTATTTTTATCATTTTGTAAAGTAATATGTATAAAAATCAGGTTTTTCGCAGAAATTAAAATAAATGTTACTTAAAAAATCATTTAACATTTTTTCAGTTTATCGGGTTGATCTAAATGCTCCTCAGACGGTATTTTAATGGATTTGAAAGGATTCAAAAAAATTTTATATTATTTATATTATAATATTGCAGTGAAATTTCAAAGAATTTATTCATATTTATTTCGGGATTTCGAAGAATTGTGAAATCTAAATACTCCACTAACAATAAAATTTTATGTTTCAAGTAACGGGAGATTTATGCTTACCTTTTTTGTTTAATTGTTGACCCCGTAAAATACCCAACCACCAGAAAAACACACCAACCGCTGAAAAATTACTCTTCCACGATAAATTTACACTTCGCACAACGCATAAAACATCATCTTTGATGAGAAAATCCGAATTGAAACGATTTCATGAACCAATCAAAGCCAATCACTTGTCTGAACACTCTGTAAAAGATATTCGCAGCTATCCTAAACGATAGGATTGTTCCGGCAATCGGAGCTGTGTGGCTAGAAATGTATGAACATCGCGGCTTAAAGAAAGGCGTAGCAGGACGTCGCAGTGGTCTGAAACGGCAAAAAAGCTGGCCAAAATTCGAAAATCGAAGATTTTTTTTTTCCCAATCTGATGATACTA
>JAAAKG020143452.1:0-11359 GCA_010014905.2 Druon quercuslanigerum
TCAAGTCGCTACGTTGATGTTTGGCGTAGCAGCCACATTCGAAGGGCGCTGGCTATACAAATCGTCTCTCAGTGTAGCAACGGGTGGAATATGTTACTCTCGTCCGCTGATACGGGCGAAAATGTGTTTACCAAATTCTTACCGTTGTAAACGGCCCTTGCCGCATAATATACTATAATTATGATGTTGTCAAATTACAGATATTAGGTCTGCGCAAAAACCAAAGTCTCAATAAAATTTTCAAACCGTGCTCTCGCAATTAGACGTGAGAGTGGAGTACATTTGCGCACTAGAAAATTCGAAGTCTTCAATCAAACAATCATTTTATTTTTTACATTTCATACAAACGTAGACTAGGGTGTGAACAAATTTTTTTTCGTCTCCTATTTTCTTTAGTTGGGTTCAAAAATAATTGTAAAATTAAAGAAAATGTTTAACCCGTGATCCCCGGCTTAACATTAAAACCTTTTTAAAGTTTAAAAGCAGTACTTCTATGATACTTAAATCAAGAAACCATGATAAATAAGATTATTAAATTTTTCTGTAACCGTCAGAAGGGAAGAAATCACAATAGTTGGGACACTATACTTAACCGGGTCGATGCACAGTTTTCAGCAACATATAAATTGATAAGACAACTTTTTGTGCGTTTCATTCAAGAATAATAAAGTAAACGAATAAAGACCCTCGAAATTCAAAATTCATCTTAGGTTCGTGCCCAATCATAAGAAATCGTCATACAAAAAAATAGAACTTGTCCAATATTTGTGAAATTGTTCTCTTCTCTTGGATAGTAAACACGCCAGGTCACAATGTGTTATAAAATACGAATTAACCGAAAAAATCGTTCAAATGTTGAACACAGAAGCATTCACTGTCAGGGGTATGTAGTTACGCGTAACTGGAGGTTTTTTCCATGAAATAACTAAGTGAAGTATTTCACGTAAAAAACCGGTAAAATACCTACTAAATTACGTGCCAAGATGGCATTCGTAAGGAGTTTTTTTCAGTGACAATATTTCTTATTAAAAAATAATAATGTCAACTGAAAAGAAACAGAAGAAAAAACGCTTTGCGTTTCCATACATTCCATGGAATAAACTGAATTTTAAACGTCTACAAGTGAATAAAAATAATCAAAATCATCAAAACTTAGATCAATGTTTATTTTGCAACATAATATTAAAGAATGTTGCTTATAAGCACTTTCTGTGACACAGATATATAAATAATTGTGAAGCATTGTTATTTGTGTTCATTTAAATATTTGTCATTGATATATATTTTAATATAATATTCTTAGGAATACCGGTGAATTATTTTAACCTAAAAAACAATCGTAATCTGTAGTGACTTGTCACATTCACATATCTGTTTATTATTATTATTATTATTATTATTATTATTATGTATTATGTATTAGTCAATTTAATACTTAATAGCTGAAAATCTCTTCATATGTTTTTATATTCAATTTTGCTATTCGTAACAAGTTTTAGAGATTATATTTTTGGAGGCAAACGGGAAAAACAGAACATAAAGTCCCATTTACGCGTAATTTATATCGAAGATTGAATTAGGCAGGTGAAATGCCTAGTAATTTACCGTAAAAAACTAAATAAATTACCCAGAGTCTTTCCCTTACTCATCCCTGATATCTGTCCTCAGCAATTAAATATTGCCAATTGTATTACATTTTTATAAAATACCAATAATTACAGTTTTCATAATGGATATAAAGAAGGTAATCGGTATTTTTTAAATATCTATCAAATTTTCAAGGTCTGTCCATAAACTCCGTTAAAACTTGAAGGGGCGCGTTGCGACAACAACTACGGTTGTTAATATTGGGGAGGGCAGCGACAGTATAAACGATACGAATACGAACTAACACAATGCTTAGTACGTTTCCTGATGATAAATTTTGAACATCGAATTTTGCAAAAGATGGTCCCACTTACGGACCGAATGAACGGAAAGGATATGTTACAGCTTACTCTTATATTATCCACAAGGTATCCCTTCCGTATCCCATGTGGAAAAGTTAGTTGGGGCCAGTCCACGAATGCCCAGATTGAGGTAACAAGGTAGGGCTTAGAAGGGCAGCCCACTTTATGCCCAATCAATAAAAAGGGTAAAATGATTAAATTCATAAAGTTAAAAGTAATAAATAATAAATATTTATTAGTTTTTTTTAATTTGACGCTTCTTTATGATTTAAAAACCCTTATCATCCTCTTATTCCTTTTGACCTCCATCACAATCTCTTCCAAGTCAGCTCAGTCTTAAAAGCATCTGATGTGGTATTTTCTGCACTATATTTGGTTTAGTACAAATACTCAACCCAGTATGAGAAACAGCACAAGGCGATCCCTTATTGTGTTTATTTATACAAAAAAACGAAACAACTTTGTAAAAACAACCCCATTTTACCGAAGCTTTAACGGACACGACTACAAGAAAAAATGGCGTTCGCGACTGCCATAGTGCAGTCGGCAGAGCCCGTCTGCGACGTGGAGGCTTGCGCAACCACACACGTTAACCAATACAGGCGGGGTTTTTGAAATTACAAAATGCTGAGTTAAAAAAAAGTTAATTTATTGTTGTTTCACTTGAAAATGTTACGATACTCCGCTGCTTTCTTTGTCGTTTTTAGCAAATTTCGATTTTAATTTAGAGCTCATATATGAAAAATATAATATATAAAATATATTTTAAACTTACTGTGAAGTTAAAATAAAAATGTTAGTGTATGAACAATATTTAATGGTCAGAAGTTCTTTTTGCGGCTGAGAGTAAACAAATTGCTTTTTAGGAAATTAATGTACTTTAACACATTTATATATTTATGGATTTACTCTCGTGAGGACAAGCTGTTGCAATTTGAGTCTCTGGTATCCGAGGATAAAGGCACGCAGCATCTCCTCGCCTTTCGAAGCAATCTTCCTAATCTGAAAGATGGACCGATAATGTCAGTCAATTGGTGATCGACTCGGCTGACTCCCCTCACCAAGGGGGCTGCCTCATCCTTTGTGGGAAAATGTACCAAACAATCGAGCTATCGTGGGTCTTTCTATTGTGCTCCACTAAATGACAAAGTCTCTTACGAGGTATCGAGATCTCCGAGGGTCGATCGATTTTCTCCCTGCCTTCCTATGAGCACTCTAATTTTTTCCGGAAAAATATTATTTTTCGAGAGATGGACTTATTTATGTCACCGGATGTATAGCAGGCTCCCTAAAATTGAACGGGCAACCTTTCGCTCATGATATATTATTTCTTTTAATGATTTTCTCTAATATTAAACCAGACAGTACCAGATTATTCCAGTTTTATCAATTTTAATCCAATTCTGTATTTTAAGGGGTTTGAACGATTAGGGGTCGTTCGCAAACTATACGTTACGCTATATTTTTATCACTTTTACCACCCCTCCCCTTCTTCGTCACAGATCATCGCACAAAGCTTAAACCCCTAGGTGCTATCACAGATACGAAGACCCCTCTCCCCTCTTTAGATCAAACTTTCTCCTTTAGTTTCATTTTATAAACGCCTGAAATGAAACACTAAACATACAAGCAAATTTAAAAAAATAGTCTCAAACATTTTCAAAATGCTCTACCTTTTATAATTTTTATTTAAAATGGCGGGCTAATGAACTCATTCTTTTTTTATACAAGTCGTTTTTCATATAAAACCAATACCTTCTGATTTATCAGAAAATTGAGAATCTAATAGACGTGCTGTAATAAAATGCAATTATGACGTTTATATATTTTATGGAATGAATTTTTATTGGATTTTTGTTAAATTTTGTTGCATTTTTGTTGTGAGTGATTATTATTTTTCTTACTTTAGTCGACTAAATCGAGAAAACTATAATCTCATTTTTGTGAGTTAGGCTGTTATATGAGTTTTGATACCCTTCATTTAAACAAATTTGTTTGATTGGGAATTGGTTGAGGCTTCTATCACTAATTTTTTTATGTCATTTTAAAAATTATAGTAAATTCAACCGTTAGCTTCTTTCTTTTTCTTTTAATTCACTTTTTTTCTTTGTTTTACTTACTTACTGGTTTTATTATTACTCACTAAGAGTCATTTTGGGTACGCATTTTCTTCAAAGGCAGAACCTATAATCCTGCTAGTTAAGGTCAACCCATTTTTATTATTCTTCACTTATAAACCTTTGATTTTAAAAACTGTACGCATCAGAAGTAGCTAATCTAAATTTTTAAAGTCAAATTTAAGAATTTATTAATCGCGAGAACTCAAATTTTAAATATTTTCCAATTGACATATTGTGGCATTGTCACATATTGTGGCATTTTCTAATTGTAATATTCAAGCTTTAATATCTTTCAGTCGGAGATCACACAAAAATTTTAACATTTTCAAAACTCTAAAGAATTAAATTTGATTATTTTTCTGTTTGATGCTAAAAGTTGCAATATTTTTCAGATAATTTTGAATTTCATCATTTCGAAGCATGAAATAAATATTTTTATATTGGAAGTACGTAAAACAAGGCTAAACAGGATGCTGTCTTTCAATATATTGCCGGAACAAATTAAAATTAGATAGTAATGCTTTAAATATAAATCCAAATGTAACTAATGATTTTAGAGTGTGTCTATCTTTACTCCTCGCAGATTAGGGTTAAGTCGTCCGCTTTTAAATAAAGGCAAAAACAGCGTTTCCGTAATACCAAGTGGTGAAATATAACAAACCGATAGGATGCTCTAATTTAAGTATTTTAATTTCTTCCGTTGTCCCGCTTTCCCATAATATTCGAAACTTTTTCGAAAAAATTTCGAAACCCCAGATAATTTTCTTAAGGTAGTTGTCGTGAGAAAAGTCAGATATCTGAAAAAATAGTTGTAAATGATTTTAGAATTAAATTATTATAACAATTGTAATTGATTTTTATCTGTCCAACGCTTCTTACCAGTTTTTGAAAAACGATGGCTTATTTTTCCCGGAAAAACATTCTCTACAACTCTACTGCTTCCAATTTAAAAAATAACTAAATAATTTAAAAATATATTTATTTATAGTTTATTAGAGTTATAGGGAACTCTCCGCACCGAGAAAAATGGATGTTCAAACGTAAAATCTAGATGTTCAGGATTGACATATTTTATATTTAACCATAGGACAATATAGGTGGGACAATATTACCGTTTGAACATCTACATTTAAACATCTATTTTTCTCCGTGTGAGAAAAATAAGCCGTCATTTATTAAAATACAATCATTTTTTAAAAATTGGTAAGAAGCGACGGTAAGAAAAAATTCAATTGTAAAAACATGATTAAAATTATTGTCTTTTTTGTTATTTAAAAATTTTTCATAAAAAATAATGTTTTTTATTTTAAATAAAATCAGCTATAAGCTTTTGATTCTTAATAGCTTAATGGTGTAATAACAATAAAAAATCAGAGAAAAACTATTTTTTTCAGATATCTGACTTTTGGCACGACAACTACCTTAAAGACGTTCTACAATATTATAAGTGGCTCAAATATCCAGAAAAATTTATCTTTAAAGTTTGGCCAGTATTTCTTACTCGACTTAAACAAAATACAGAAAATTACAGCCTTGTATCAATCTTATTTTTATAAAAATTTATACAAAAAATTGGGAAAAAAATATAGATATAAGATGAAGAATCGCCTGGTTTTACGACTGTCACAGTTAACCCCATTTTACGGTATTCTAAGTTAAAATATTTGCCAGGTAGAAGACATTTATCTGGGAATTTCTTAAGTTGGAATTAGCTGATCCAGATTTGCCAGATTGCAGATTTAATTTTTTCAGATTGCAAAATTACATGATAGACATTTTCCAACTTGTAACATTCAATAATTTATACTTTCAACTAAAAGCTTTCTTGCTTATAAAACTGTCAGCTAGAAGTTATCAATTTTTATTTTTCCAGCCATGAACGCAGATTTATTTCAATTATCCAATTTGACGCAACCAGTTGGTAATTTCCTAGGCCCATATTACTGGAAAACTTCTATTCAATCGGTTTTGAAGCCCTCTTTATCAGATGATTTTATTGTATCTCTCATTAAGTGCTTGAAAATGGAAAAGTCGACCAGAGAGTTCTTTGGAAGTCCCCTTTAGGCGGAAAACAGAAAAATCCAGTCTTCGGTAACAAGAACCGCACAGTGCGGTGTACGTAAGGACCAAGTATGCCAAGTAGGAAAAAACACATAGTTGACAAGAAAGGAAGTAAGGAAGCAGACTAAAACCCACAATGTCGGACCACTCGCTTTTCCATTTATGCGTGATCTCCTTTAGGTCGCCGCACAGCGCAGGGTTGTCGGCAGATTCAAAGGGAACAGTGGGTAAATCCATATAAACGTGGCAGAGAGAGAAAGAATGAGAGAAAGGGAATTGTAAGTTGAATTCGATAATGGCTTAAGAGGATCTCGACGGATATAGGCTTAATTTCGTTCAAGGAGATTGAAGTTCAAACCTGGTTGCAGCGAATAACGCGGAATAGTGTCCAGTGGCTAAAAATAAGCGTCGACCCTCGCGAGGCTTATCCCGGATTTTCTAGCGAGGTTCGCGTGCGCATCTTCCCTAAGAAGAATACCAGGTAAGGGGATGCATTTTTTTCCAATAACCGACAGATGATATTTCAGTCCATAGAGTGGACAAATCTCTGAAGTCTAAAGGGCACGAAAGAGGATGTTTAGTCCAGTCAGATCAAGATTGCCTTCAATGTGATGCGGATATCATTTTTTTCCTAAAGAGAGATTAGTCCAATTATTTAAGAGATTTTTAACGTTTTTCGATTGAGCGGATAAGGTCCAGCGGATTTATGGAATGGTCATCTACCACCTGGTACAGATTCTTTTATAAAGTCACAATAACACAAGTCTGGGATATTTTTTGTATCATAAATGTCAATCTAGAAATAATTTCCCTTGTATCTTTTCTCTATTTACTCGGTGAAATGTTAATCCGCGCATCATCAACTCAAATTTTTATTGTTCTCTTTTTTGTGTTTTTCTTTTCCTTATTATTTTTGTAGGTTATTTTTTATTTCCTACTCAAAGAATATTTTGCCTGAACTTTTAGGATTTGTATGCGGAGGAATTCAATGTTAAAGGAAAGAATAGTTTTCTAGTTCCGTCTTGGCGCTTTCGTTGTAGCTAAAATTGATGATGGATGAGAGTACTCTGAAACTCACAATACTTGGATTCTCGTCGCGGATACGGGGACTGCTCTCAAGCTTTTAGCCCATGCAAATAAATCGCAGAAGCACTGACAGACCTGGCAGATCCACGCATCTACCGGAGTTCCTCCTTGGTACTTTGAAAGAAGCAGCATCATGCTCCTTTTCAGCTTTCCATGTAATTCTAATATCCCAATCGTGAAGATATTATCACCAGGGAAACAGTACAAAAACTAATCTTGTCCGTTATATTTTAATCACACTTATCGGAATCCTATTGATGAATAACTATATAATTAAAAAGTAAGTATTTAAAATGAACCTACATTTGTTTCTTATAGCTAGATAGTTTATATTCTTAGTGAACATGTTTTCAAGGAGAGGATTTTGTCATAATAGTTAACAGGGTGTTTGTTCTAGAGTGTTATAGTTTATTTTGTTATGGACTTCTTCAGGGTCTAACTGTAGACCTTTCATAAACTATATTTTTTTCTAGGAATCCGGAACATACCACTGTTTATACTTTCTTTAGAACATTTGCAACATTCACAACGATTTCTACTATTTTAAGAGCATGTTGATGTGGATATTAGTTAGGAACTACTCCTGAAAAGTTTGTTGTGTTCTAGGAAATCAGAAGATTGTTAAAGCACGAGAAATTTATTAAGATTCGTTAATAAATTATTTGTTATATGCTATAGTGAGATTTAGGTGGTTTAATATTGCCTGTTATTAGGGAGGCCCTTTGGATTATTATATGAATTCAGTAACATACTGTTATTATGTAGCTTGTAATAATCTGCGTTTGTAAGTTTGATGCGGACCATTTGTCAGTAAGTTCGTTAGGTCCAGTACTAATGTTTTGGATATATATCCATGTGGAAATCGGCCCAGCGTAGTCCAACTTATAATTGGGCGCCAATTGGGCTCCAACTTGGCAGCCTAGATAACAAAAAGTGAAATTAATTAAAAGATTAATTTACAGTGGATGCAATATCACCCGAATCTTGAAACTTTTCTAATTACTCCGAATTTTTACAAATCAAAACTTATATTGTTGAAGCCGATCAGTGTTTGATTTCTGGATTGGGCTTTCATTGAGTGTGCCTATAGAAACCCATAGTGGCAGTTCTAAATCAATTATTAGACTGTTTTAATTATACATATTACTAAGTGCATGCAATCTCATCGGAATCCTGGAACTTTTCCAATTATTCCGAATTTTTAATTATTAAAACTTATGTTGATAAAGCTGATTTAGTGTTTGATTTCTTGATTGGGCTTACATTGGGCATGCCCATAGAACGCTCATAGTTGGCGTTCTAAATTAATTAACAGATTATTTTAATTATAAGATTCAGTGGAAGCAATCCCAGGAAAATCCTGAAACTTTTAAAATCATGCAGAAGTTTTAATTGTTAAAAATTATGTTGATAAATCAAAATGAAAACCAAATTGTATCGGTAGAGGGCAGTAGAGAATTTAAATATCGGCTGTATTCAGTTGCTATTTACAACGACAAAATTATTGCAAGTTGCATCCATTTAGGAATAAATAAATATTTCGGGATAATTTTGATAAAAAAATCCTGGCGGATAGTAAATTTGCACACGGTTTGAAAAATAATGAGTGTTTCGAGCAAAATCTACATAGCAGTCATATTTCATTTATATAAATGAAAATAATTCTTATACTATAAACTGACATAGTAAATGAAGTATTTATGAATATTTCTTGTTTATTATATTTTGTTGTAAAATGTTAAAGTACATTAATTTCCTAAAAAAAAAATTCTCATTCTTCAAAAGAACTTCTGACCGTTAACTATTGCTCCTACACTAACATTTTTCTTTTAACATTACGGTAAGTTTATAATATATTTTACATATGCTTAAAATAATGAAACAGTTTCCGAAGTATTGTATAGTAACATTTTCAAGTGAAACGACAATAAATAAACTTTTTTTGTAAACTTAGAATTTTGTAATTTTGAAAACCCCGCCTGTTGCGGCTGAGCGTGCCATTTAAGATTCCGTAAAATTAGGTTATATTTACAAAATTCTTTCGTTTTTTTAGTAGAAATAAACAAAATAAGTGATCGTCTTGTGCTGTTTCTTATACTCAGTTGGACAACAATATAGATGTTGAAAATTAGCATCTCTAGATCTTAAAAAGAGAAATGTTACTCTCTGACATCCAAAATATTCAACTGAAATATCCGAGATTTTACATGTACGGTTATGTCAAATAACCCCTGTAAATATTTGAGGAGTTTACTTGATTATGATTAGTTAAGGAATTGAATGATAACTTATTTGTGAATTGAAATTTAAACTTTAATGTTCATACACGAACGAAAAACAGGTACAGTGTATGCAATGTCGATCAGATGATACATTCAGTCAATTTGAGGTTATGTTCAATATTTTCAATTTAAAATAAAACGGGGTTAATTAATAGGAGAACGAATGATCTGTTATCTGAATTTAAAATGCTATCTATTTTAAGTTACTTAAACTTAAATTTTATTTGAAATCTATAAATATTTTGTCAAATGTGTTAACTTAATAAACCCAAAACTTAAGATCATTGTTTCCTTCTTTAGACATAAAAAGACTTTATCCAATTTTACTTAAGGATATCTTTTTTTGATTCTTTGGAAATGTTCTAAAATTTTAATAGGTCCGTAATTGTAATATTAAAAATATATATATAAATTTGTTTTTGTTTAACATACAAATATTGTTACGCCTAACATCTCAAAAAGATAGAAAATCCTTGGAATAGAATCTTAGCCTTTGAACATCTACATTTAAACATCCATTTATCTCCGTGCAGATGCTTTTGGGTCTAAGCTGACTATTGGAAGAGACTGGGACGGAGGTTGATAGGAATAACGGAATGCTAAGAGTTTTTAAATCTTAAAGAAGTGTCAATTTAAAAAAATAATAACAAATATTTATTATTTATTACCGCCAACTTTGTGGCTTTAATAACTGTATCCCTTTTTATTAATTGTGCATAAAGTGGGCTGCCGAACTAAGGCCCAGCTTGTTACCTTAATCTGGGCATTCGTTGTGCTGACCGTTACAACCCAGACGGTAGCCCAATGGGGCAGTGATTAGGCTGCACAATTGGGGCCCAGATATTAATTGGGCAATTTAGTTGTGCCCCAGTCTGGTCCCAATTAACTTTTCCACATGGGTAGTTGGTATAACTTTAAAGTCTAGACTATTTTTACGATTGTCGCTGTTATCTTTAGTGAATTTTTATCAGTTTTCTGCTAGAGATATGGATACACCATCTTATGGATAGTGCTGGATAGCATCCTTTATAGGTCATGGAGATTGCTTAAGTGATCATGCGTTTATTAATGGCACAATACTGCCAATATTGATGCATGGTTAATTTTCTTCGAATAGTAACATTGCGCTTACGTAGTTGGATATTACCAATCATGGGCGGTGGAACAGTTTCGCCGTATGTATGGAATTCGGATGGCTATGGGAGGGGGAGCAAGATGGAATAAAATCCTCGAAATTGTACGAAAAAAATGTTTATTCGAAGGAAAAAGCGTCCTTTATACATTTGTGTTTCGGGAAATGAAATTGTTAATTAATATACATACTACAACTCCCATGTATGGAGTTCCATACATAAAATCCCTACATACCATACATGTTACGCCGCCCCTATTACCAATGACTATATGTATATAGTTATTATAGCTGCTTCTTAGGAAAGATGTAAGAGGTCCTCTCTATGGAATGTTATGATTTCTTGTCATATACATCCATCATTATTTTAGGATTAAAATTTATTTGAAACGTTTGCAATGTATTCTTCTTAATTGACTTCCACATAGTTCTTAGGTGACCGTTGGTAACTGCTTATTTTCAGTTTATTGATGTGTATATTGTTATGGTCTGTTGTTCGTATTTGATTGTTGAAGAATCTTTTATGGTTTTCTGAGAAATCTATTGGGGTCTTTTACTGAAGATGATTTTCTATTCTGTTCCTACAGTAGGATTTTGTCAATGATTTGTTACTAATAAATAATTCGTTATAAATGAAATCTTCTGTAGAATTTTTGGGTGAACTTCCGATTAAGGTTTACCTCCAAAATCATTCATACTGCGTATACCTATGTATTTTGATGCGCTGAT
>JAAAKG020143453.1:0-33489 GCA_010014905.2 Druon quercuslanigerum
TATCCATGTCTCTCTCTCTCTCTTTCTCTTACTCGCTGCGGTGAAAAATATACTACGTACTACACGCGTTCTTTCGCACACTCGAGAGAGAGAAAGAGAAAACATGGAGTGCGTGAGTCATTCAATGCGAGGAAGTAACGACGAACTTCGTTCCCAATGCGTGTCCCGCGACACGTTCTCATTTTTTAAAAATAAATTCACCCGCTGAAAAATTGTGAATAATGGCTTCTATAATTTTTAGTAAAATCTTCATCATGTAGTACAGAAATAACTTTATTTGTGTTCCATATCCAGGTTTCGTTCTCAAATTTTCATAAATTCTTCATTTCTAGTGTGATCATTGTTTCAAAATTGTGGCATCAAAAAATACATGTATTACACATATTTAACAGACCCAAAAAAAGTCCTTAATATATTTTCGTGATTGTGTGAAAAAATAAGCAGTTTTAAAATTTATGAGATGAAAAGCCTGAAAGTTAAAAGAAATGTTTCGGCATCTTCAGTGTAGAATGTCAGGGAGCAAAAATATTAAGTGTTTTGCGAAAATGGGTGCGCAATGTTTTGATCGCTCGCTTTCTTTATAGAGAAGAATAGAAACTAAACTAGTTCATGTTTTCTTAGAGAATAATGTGCATATTTCTCTCAAAATCTTAATCCTTATACACCTAACAATTTTTCTTTTAATTTTTTATTGCTTTTTGTTTAATTTTTCATGTTAGTCTATTTTCTCGCGCGTTTATGGAATAATGGCAGAGCAAAATGTTCACAATGTGTCAGAAAAAGAACGAGGAGAGAAAGTGAAACTTTCATTTCTGTTATTTAATAAATTAATGTCCTAGTGATCGCATCTCTATATTGCATGTGACATATGTTATTTCTAAATTATGATTTAAAGTATTTAATTAAGGAACCGTATAAATAATAGTTGGTCCTTTTAACATATCAAGGAGTTAAGGGAATTTTAAAACATATAAACATAAAATCAAGTCCTGAAAAGCTGAACAACGAGCACGCTGCCTAATACTTAGTGCTCACAGAGATGTTGCATCACATGCTTTCTTATGGAATGCCTAATTCCATTAATGTTTAAAGAATCTTTCTGAAAATGGTCACTAATTTCAATTATATAGTGAGGAACTCCTTGAAAGAAAAATTCACTTAAAAGATGATGGTAAAAAATTACAAGTTTAGATTACTGGTCAAAATTCTCTTTAATGAAAATTCTGTGAGATCTTAAATCATTTGACGTTCCGGCCGTGCGTCGACAGCCATCATCAGACTTATCATACGTGTGATAATAAAACCCTTGTAGTAAATTTTTTGAGTGAGACGTTACATTTTTTAAAGTATGCAGCAAAATGACACTTGGCAGTAATTAAAACTTTGAATCTGTGCAGGACGGACGTAAATACAGACGCGTATCCAGGAGGTGACTCAAAGCCCCCCCCCCCACAAGACTTTAATTTCAAATCTTTTTTTGTCTTTTTTAGCGATGTGTCCAACCAGATTAGTTGCACCCCCCCCCCAAAACTCGAAAGCCTTACCTGGATCCACCCCTGCATAAATATGTATTTAAATAACTAATTTAGAGACAGGTGATGTTACTTATGTATAGGATTACGCGCTGATTGGTCAGAAAATATGCTGATTTTTTACCCTTGGCACTCAACCAGATAAAAAAAGCCTGCACAGTGTGAGCATTATGGGTCGCACGCAAATGTGTCTTCCATGTGGTCTATGTGATTTTTACATTAAGTTAAAGATATGAAAATGATAAGTCGATAAATACCATTTAAACTTGGCATTAAATAATAAATAATCACTGGAATTCAGTAATGGAAGAACGTGCATGTATCAGACATGCGCAGTAGTGATTCTTGTGCATTTGTAGGTTATATAACCCCATGTGTCAACCTAAAATTACACAGGAATCCGCGTTCTTCAATCACTGCTGGAATTTCTTGTATAAATTTGAATTCAGTTTAATTGCTAAAATTCTCCAGAAATATCCCTAGTTCACTTACTAAAAAATTTATAAAATTAGGGAATTACAATTAAAAATTCGATAAACCGACCCCGACTAGTGGCAAGTACGCGCAATGTTGCCCACCATCAGTAAAGTGCAAGGTTGGCGTGGGGTTGGGGGGTTGGGTCTGTTAGCCGCTGGTTCTGACGTTAATTCAGCATGGCGTTGGTGACTGGAGGGAAAATTAAAAATAAAACTATGTAATGAAATAATAAAATTTATAATTTGTGTTTAAATTTTAATATATTATTAAATGAATATTAAAAAATAAAAACTTTTCCAAAATAGTTTTTCACACTATATAAGTTAATGAAAAATTATTTTTAGGATACTGAAAAATAAAGTTCTGCCCTATGCATTATTATTAAGAATGTGACCCGATGAAAATATTTTGTTTATTTATACTGTTAACTTATTGATAAAAAATTGTAGCAATTCATGCATGCATTGTGCTCGCATCGAGTCTGCACTCGAACTCAAGTTCGAATCACGCTCGGTGTGTCGAGAACGCCAGCATTCATGCACGCACGACGTGAGACTCACCGCCTGCTAGTCGAGCGCGACGCACGATTGTTATCTGGGGATGAACTGATTTTTCATGAAATGTTTTTTTACCGGAAACGGTGATTTTTTGCTTTTTTCAATGTTTTCCTTTTTTTACATGCGCTTTGAAAAATGTTTTCCGGTAAATAAATGTCAAATAAGAATTTTTTATTCTTACTACATTTGATAAAGAGAGAAAAAGATTAAATTTTTTTATGGTGATTTTTCACGATACCCATGTGGTAACCCTACGTATGTATATATGCCTTACCGTAGACGGAATTTTGCCATACGTTTCATGACGTTTGTTGTACAAAAATTCGGCAAAGTTGCATTTTTAATACACGGAGCACAACATTCGCAATCCCAGGGTGCCCACTGAGATTAGGAAAAGAGTATTTCTGGTGGCCGAAAAAAATGGAAAATTACCTGGAATTTAAACATTAATTAGGAATTTAAAAACTTTTTACAAGAAAAACAGCTTGATAGTTTAAAAATACGTCTGTTTGAATTAGTTAAAATATTTCTAACGTTACATACATTGAAGCAAAAATTATAATACCATGCATATGAAGTTCTTCAAATTTATAAAGAAATCACTAAAGAACTTAATAATAATTTTTTAATTTTCTGGAATGCATTCGTTAGTATTTTTCAAAATTGCAGTAATCAAATATTATGCTAGCCCAGATACTGAATGAAGAAATCACAGGATATATTTTAAATCAGGCAGGTTCTACACTTTAAGTTGTAGAATACAAAAATACAAATTTCTTGTTTAAACTTCGATAGTCTTTCATTTAATTCAGGTATTAATCAAATTTTTTTTCGAGTCTGACGAAACTTACTGTCATATTTCAAAATTTGTCGAAAAATTTGAAAACCCTTCCAAATTAAAAAATGGCGGCGACTTTTGTATGAAAATTTCTAAAAGTATGTTTTCCCAGAAAAACCTGAATTTTATTTTATTACAATAAACCTGCTATGTATAATAATGTATAACATCTTACATAGTCTACCATTAAAAATTTTGGCTTCATAACTTGTTTCACATTTTACAAATCTGCTAACACAAATATGTATACTATTTTTCAGCTCCTGTAAAAAAAACTGTAGATATGTTATTGACTAAAGGTTCCACGCTCGACCCTCGTTAAAATATTGGACGATCATAAATATACAGCACTACTGTTATGAATAATATTCAGAAAGGAGTGAATTAACTATTACATTTTGCATTTTTGAACCCTGGCTTAACCTTTTTTTAACAGTATTTTTCTACCATTATTATAAATCAAAGGTTTCCAAATTTTAATCCAGCTAATTTTGAATTTATTAAAAACTGCTGTATGCTTTAAAATTATAAACCTTTTTAAAAACTTAAGTAATTTTAATTGGGAACATTGAACATTCAAAATTTGTCAACCCTAATGCTTAGTAAATATTCTGTTTCAAATAATTTTAAATAATAATATACAAAATTCCGTTCTGAAACACAAAGTGTCCCATAAATTATTGCAAAAGATTATAAGTAAAGTTTTAAATAAAAGTTTAGTGCTACGTAGAATGTATGCTAATTTATTGCATTCGATTGGCCGCAATAAATCAACACATTTCTCATTCTAGAATAATTTTAGAATTTTTATATGGCTGAAGGTCCCGAGACACAAGGGCATTAAGTGCCAAATTTGGGAATTGTGTTTATTGGCTTAAACTCAGTGTTTTTGGCTAACTCATATCTCTGTAGAAGATTCTAGTCCAGTTTCGATTTAGAAGTGGATCAAAATCCGTTTTTTTTTGTATTTTTTCTAATAAAGTACAGTGAAGTCTCCCCTTTTTCAAGTTCCCCCTATTTCAACTCCTCCGCACACGGTTATTTCAAATTGCGCTGTTCCGTCACCTCCCACCACGGTTATGTAACTCTCCTGTGCGTCACTTCTAAACGTAAAAGTAAGTTATAAATGTCAAAATAGTAATATTTGTCAAGTGTAGAATGTATTTTTTCAGCCACGTCCTATTCTTTTGTCGATTGACGACCTTTCAGTGTCGAAATAAAATAAAATATCAAAAATCTAAGGTTGAATGTATTTCGTAACACTGAAAGTTCGTCAATCGACATAATAATGGAACATGACTGACAAAATACATTCTACACTTGCAAAATATTATTACACTATTTTCTTTAAAAAGTCGTATGCAGTTGCAGTCCCATGTGGTAACTTTCCTGACAGCTGACCTTTCCACAAATGCTAGCATCCTACGTTTAAAAAATATTAATATTCAAATTTACTTTTATACGTTTAGTATATTTTCTCCAAAAAGTTGTCTGAACTTCTATGCCAAGCACTATGCTAAGCTTCCAGACATTTCCAACTATCTCAGCATGACCGCTTTCACCATGTCATGCTCCGTCTTTTTTAACTGCGCAAATTTGGGCCGTCTGAACCGTTTGCAATTAGAATTCATAATATTGCGCAATGTATATTCGACAGATTACTCGCGCTCGGGAGCCCTACCGCTTCAGACAAGAGTCGCAATTAACCGTATATCGCCACGCCTATCAAGTTAGCAGGTCAATTGTTCGGAAACTAATTTTTGACAGGACCAAAAATTGCCGTTTAATTCCCGTTTTGATGCCGTGGAATTCCCAGAATTTGGTCTTAATTATTTAAAAAAAAAATAGCATGGCCCGCTAACTTGAGACTCAAGTGAGCAAGACACACCCTGAAAAAAGGCTTTTCTATGTACGGCAATTAATTTTATTACGTAGACAATTTCCGCTTAATTTGCCGTTCACGAAAATATCATTCTCAAGATCGGGGCACAACGGTCTTTGGGGCAAAACTGGAAAAACGCCAATTGCCATCTCAAGTTAGCAAAACACCCCCTGAAAAACTGCTTTCCTCCGTACGACAATTAATTTCGAGTATGTAGATAATTGCTGCTTAATTTTCCGTTCCCGAAAATATCATTCCCAAGGTCGGGGCACAACGGTGTCCGGGGTAAAACGGGGAAAACGCCAATTACCATCTCAAGTTAGCAAGACACCCCCTGAAAAATGGCTTCCCTCCTTACGACAATTAATTTTGAGTACGTAGATAATTGCCGCTTAATTTTCCGTTCACGAAAATATCATTCCCAAGCTCGGGGCACAACGGTATTTGGGGAAAAACGCCAATTACCGTCTCAAGTTAGCAAGACACCCTGAAAAACGGCTTCGCTCCGTACCACAATTAATTTTGAGCACGTAGATAATTGCCGCTTAATTTGCCGTTCGCGAAAATATTATTCCCAAAGTCGGGGCATAACGATGTCTAGGGCAAAGCGGGAAAAACGCCAATACCATCTCAAGTTAGCAACGCACCCTCTAAAAATGGCTTTCCTTCGTACGGAAATAGATTTTCAGCTAGTTAATAATTGCCGCTTCAAGAAATAGGGTTCCTAATGCCTCGGCATAATAGTATTTGGCCAGCGCTAGTCCGAGGCAATAAAAGTGGTCGGGACTTACTTCAGTGTCCCTTCTCTACTTTCTCATCCACGCTCTTTGACTACGATGGCTTTTAAGTTAAATAATTTAGAGTTTTTCCCGTTTTTCTCCAAACACCGTTGTGCCCCGAGCTTGGGAATGATATTTTGGTGAACGGCAAATTAAGCGGCAATTTTCTGCGTACTCAAAATTATTTGCCGTACGGAGGGAAGCTATTTTTCAGGGTGTGTCTTGCTAACTTGAGTCTCATGTTAGCGGGCGATGCCATTTTTTTAAAAATAATTAACGGCAAATATCTGGGAATTCCACGGCATAAAAACGGCAATTAAAGGCAATTTTTAGTCCAGTCAAAAGTTAATTTTTGAATAGTTGGCCTTACTACACCGCGAGATACTCCTCTCAGAGTCGGCTGTATTTCTCTGTATCATTATTGATAGTATTTATTGATGTCAAAGAGACCCGCGCATTTTGGCACATGCGCAGTTGAAAATTTTGATTACAAGGGCGCATCGATACAAGGCCGGAGCAAGCAATGAACGTTGCTTGACAAAAATAATATGAACGTCGTAATAGAGTTGGAGAGCCCTGCAGCCTTGAAACGAAAGAATCCTTATTTTTAAGTCTGCGAAAATAGGAGAGACTTCACTGTAATTACTTTTTTTGCCTGTTCATTTCACAACTCTGTGTGGTGTGATCGAATTAAGTAATAGGTCGAAAGTAAATTTTGGTAAAAAAAACTAATGCCCTTATGCCCCGGGCCCTTCAGTTCCAAGTTTATATTTTAGCTTCGCCATTTATATTTTTTCTGAACGAATAATACAACAAAAACAAACAAAAATAATTATATTCGCTCTCAAGCCATTAGTTCTTATTATTATATTTATATCCTTAATCATAACATAAATTAACAATGATTTATTAATTACAGATAAGTACAGAAGCAAAGCCAAGGACAATTCGAACTATATGAACAAGTTTCCCAAAGATGTGGAAAGAGCAGAGACAATAACAGGAGGAGATCCTAATATCTTATCGAGTGAAAAGTTCTGTCCCGAAGAAAAACCCGATATATCTTCTCTCTTCGGAGAGAAGAAGCTTTCGAAGAAAAAACGCGAAGATTCTCGAAGAAGCGATGGCGCCACAATGTCTAAAAAACTCACTCAAATCAGATTTATGAGGCAGAGTGATCATCAAGTTCGAATTCGCGAGCAAGCGTCTATTTCGCCAAATTCCCACAGTTCCTCTATATTCCCCTGTATCAAATGCAACTTCACTTGCACGCGAGTCAATGTTATAATCGGTCACATAAAGAGTCATCAATATGATGATTCAACTAAAAAGAAGTCTTCTATTAAGCTTCACTCAAAACCGAAGAGCAGGAGTTCAGATCTTGACACTCCAAAGCGAAAATATGTCCGAAAATCCAGTTCCAATAAAAGCAAAGATGAACTCAGTTCCGAGAAAAAGAGAAAACCAGCAAAAAGTGCAGAAAAAACCAGCAAGAAAAAAAAATTAAGTGCTCATGAGGAAAGGAAACGAATTCAAGATGAATTATTGGAAGATTGGGTCGATGATTCCGACGTGGACATGAAAGCAGACTTTTCTGCAGACGACACTTTCGATTTCAACACTACTTCAGTTACATCTCCTCTACCTTCTTCAATCACGACCTCGCTTTCGAAAACTTCACCCGTTAAAAGTGATTTGAATCTTGACGATAAGGAATCCAAAGCAAAGACAGATTCCGATGACGATACTTTCGATTTAATCCGACAATCAGAAAAATTGCTCATAGAAACTGAGAAGTTAAGCACAATCATTGATGATTCCACTGGCGGAACTTCTCAGAGTACCAAGAAATTTATCGACAAACTCAAATCTGACCGATATAAGTCTTCGAAATCTAAAGACAAAGCCTCAGATTCCTCGAAAGACGAAAAAGCTACCGCGATAGACAATGATGATAAGAAATCCAAGTTCGCTTGCTTCGAATTTGACGAGGAAGATATTCCCGAGCCAACTACTGTTCAGAAACCCTCGCGGTTTTTTCTGAAGAAGGACATTATCAAGGAATATGAGAAGAGTGTCGCCATAAAAGAGAAGGAGAGGCATGGTAAGTTTTTTCATCGGGAGAAAGAAGCAGGAATGATTGCTCAAGAGTCGAGTAAAGAGCAGAAAGAAGAAACCGATGCTGAAATGAAAGATGCTGAGATGAAAGATCAAGACGAGGTCGACAAGATGGAGACTAATAATCAAAGTAACGAAGTGAAAAGTATGTTTCGCAAAACAGGAGAAGAAACGATGGACGAGTTTTTAAAGTCGAATAATAAATCTCAAGTTGAGGAACTCGAAATTGTTGAAATTTTCGAAGTCGAGAGAGAAGAAGATGTTGAAAATGTAAGGGATTCACAGATGGATACGGTAATGAGAGCAGACATTGACAACATTTATGAACAGATCTCTGGATCGGAAGAGAAAGCCCATGGTGAGAAATTTCGAGACTTTGTAAGGGAACCTTCGCCGCAAAGAACTGGCATTCGGAGTCTTCCACAAAGGATGAATACAGAATCGGAGTCAGATTTGCTTGTTCATCAAAGTGACAATTTGGATAATCAGATCAAATTGAATGTTGAAACTTCAAAATTTGATTTTAAGAAAGAGAAAGTTCTAGAAAATTCGTCAAAATTTGATGATCAATCGGAAGTTGAAGATGTTAACTTTAAAGAGTCGAAGACAAATTTTGAGGAGAGACTCAATGAAAAAATTCAGGAGGAATTAGAGCCGAAGCAACCTGCTGAAATCGTTGAGGAACTCACAGCTTCGGTTAAGAAACGAAGAGGGAGGCCAAAAAAAAGCAGTTTGATAGCTTCTCAAGTATCAACTGAATCAAGTAATAGTTTGGATACGATGAAAGAGGAAATGGCAAAAAAGGTTGAGAAATTAAAGCAAGTTGAGGAAGCCTTGAAAATTTCGGAACCGGAGGTGGATCTAGAGACTGGTGGTAAGACAAATCAAAATAGAAAACAGTCGTTTGGTCATTCAAATCAGTCTGATTTGACGCCTAGAGTTCGAAAGCTGAGAGGTCATGCTTTGGAAGATAAACAGAAAACTCCGGAAATTGCAGCGCATCAAGATGTTGGAATCAAAGACAGCCGGGGGGAAAGTGAAAAGATTCATGAGATAGTGATGATTGAAGATGAAAAAGAGCAGGAAAAAGTTCTCGAAGAGCCTAAAGTTCTAGAAGATGTGAAACCAAAGTCTAAAAGAGGAAGGAAATCTAAAGCTGCTCTTTTACTAGAAAAGCAGATTGAGGAATCAAATCTTGAACTTCTGGGTCTTGGGGATAAGTCTGACATCGAAGAAAAACCTCTTGACGACATAACCTTGGACGATTCACCTCTTGAAGATAAATTATACGAAAAGCTACTTAAAGACAATGAAGATAAGTCTCTTGAAATAGTGAAGCCGCAGAAGAAAAGAGGACGGAAACCAAGGCAAGGTTCTACATCTTTTCAAGATGTTCTACTTTTGCCAGAAGACGTACGGCATTTGGAATCGCCTTTGAAAGGGAGAAGGAAAACTCCTGATGTCTCAAGAGATTTTGAGGAAATTGGAGAGAAATCTGAATTAAGCCAAGAGACACTCAACCAGGATGGGAAACCGAAGCCAGAAAAGAAAGGAAAGATGAGGAAGTCTGTGGAACTTCCAAAGGAATGTGAACAAAAACAAGCAGTTAAAGTAGAGGCGCAGAAGATTCCAGAGGTATTTTCTGAGCCAATGGAAGAGGTTCAGGAACCAAAGAAATTCGAAAAGAAAGGAAGGGGAAGAAAATCCGCTTCTGAAGTAAAAGAAACTAAAGAACAGACACTGAATTTAAATATTCCAGATCCAGGACCAATGTTAGAGGTACAAGATGTAAAGCCTAAATCTGAAAGGGGAGGAAGAGGAAAGAAATCTGCGTCTGAATTTAAGGAATATAGTGAAACACTGAATTTGCCAATTGCAGTACCGAAAACGGCATCAGAGCTAATAGAAAAGGTTCAGGAAGAAAAGCTTAAATCTGAAAAGAGAGGAAGGGGAAAGAAATCTGTTTCTGATGCTAAGGAAACTAAAGAGAAACCAAATTTGCCTATTCCAAAAGCGATAGCAGAAATGATGTCAGAGCCACTGGAAGAGGTTCATGAAGAAAAGCCGAAGTTAGAAAGGAGGGGAAGGGCAAAGAAATCTATATCAGAAGTTAGGGAATCTAAAGAGACACCGAATATGCCAATTCCAGAAGTGATCGCAGAAATGGTATCAAAGACAATGGAAGAGATTCAGGAAGAACGGCCGAAATCAGAAAGAAGAGGAAGGGGAAAGAAATCTTTATTTGAAGTTAGGGAAACTAAAGAGATACCGAATTTGCCAATTCCAGAAGTGATTGCAGAAATGGTATCAGAGCCAATGGAAGAGGTTCAGGAAGAAAAGCCGAAATCAGAAAGGAGATGGAGGGGAAAGAAATCGATATCTGAAGTTAAGGAAACTAAAGAGACATCGGATTTGCCTATTCCTGATGTGATAGCAGAAATAGTATCAGAGTCAATGGAAGAGGTTCAAGAAGAAAAACCGATATCAGAAAGGAGAGGAAGGGGAAAGAAATCTGTTTCTGATGCTAAGGAAACTAAAGAGACACCGGATTTGCCTATTCCTGAAGTGATAGCAGAAATAGTATCAGAGTCAATGGAAGATGTACAGGAAGAAAAACCCATATCAGAAAGGAGAGGAAGGGGAAAGAAATGTATGTCAGAAGTTAAGGAAACTAAAGAGACACCGGATTTGCCTATTCCTGAAGTGATAGCCGAAATGGTATTAGAGCCAATTGAAGAGGTTCAGGAAAAAAAACCGAAATCAGAACGAAGAGGAAGGGGAAGGAAATCGAGATCTGAAGTTAAGGAAACTAAAGAGACACCGGATTTGCTTATTCCTGAAGTGACAGCAGAAATGGTATCAGAGCCAATGGAACAGGTTCAGGAAGAAAAGCCGATATCAGAAAGGAGGGGACGGAGAAAGAAATCGATATCTGAAGTTAAGGAAAGTAAAGAGACACCGGATTTGCAAATTCCAAAAGTGATAGCAGAAATGGTATTAGAGCCAATGGAAGAGGTTAAGGAAGAAAATCCGAAATCAGAAAGGATAGGAAAGGGAAAGAAATCTATATCTGAAGGGAAGGAACCAACAGCAGATTTGCAAATTCCATCAACAACCCCAGAGGATGCAAGTGAATGGGCATCAATGGAAGATGTACAAGAACCGAAGAAATCAGAAAAACGAGGTAGGGAAAATAAATCGATGACTGAAGTTAAGGAAACTAGAGAGACATCGGATTCGCTTATTCCTGAAGTCATAGCAGAAATGGGATCAGAGTCAATGGAAGAGGTTCAAGAAGATAAACCGAAATCAGAAAGGATAGGAAGGGGAAAGAAATTTATGTCTGAAGGGAAGGATCGAACACCGGATTTGCAAATTCCAACATCAACCCCAGAGGTTGCAAGTGAACGGCCATTAATAGAAGATGTACAAGAACCGAAGAAATCAGAAAACCGAGGTAGGGGAAAGAAATCGATGACTGAAGTTAAGGAAACTAGAGAGACATCGGATTCGCTTATTCCTGAAGTGATAGCAGAAATGGTATCAGAGTCAATGGAAGAGGTTCAGGAAGAAAGACCGTTATCAGAAAGGAAAGGAAAGGGAAAGAAATCTATGTCTGAAGAAACGAAAGAGACACTGAATTTGCCAATTCCAGAAGCGATAGCAGAAATAGTATCAGAACAAATAGAAGCGATTCAAGAAGAAAAGCCAAAATCGGAAAGGAGAGGACGGGGAAAGAAATCGATATCTGAATTTAAGGAAACTAAAGAGACACCGGATTTGCCTATTCCTGAAGTGATAGCAGAAATGGTATCAGAGCCAATGGAAGAGGTTCAGGAAGAAAAACCGTTATCAGAAAGGAAAGGAAAGGAAAAGATATCTTTGTCTGAAGTTAAAGAAACTAAAGAGACACCGAATTTGCCAATTCCAGAAGCGATAGCAGAAATGGTATCAGAGCAAATAGAAGCGGTTCAGGAAGAAAAGCCGAAATCAGAAAGGACAGGAAGGGGAAAGAAATCCATGTCTGAAGTTAAGGGCACTAAAGAGACACCGGATTTACCTATTCCTGAAGTGATAGCAGAAATGGTATCAAAGTCAATGGAAGAGGTTCAGGAAGAAAAGCTGAAATCAGAAAGGAGAGGAAGGGGAAAGAAATCGATATCTGAATTTAAGGAAACTAAAGAGACACCGGATTTGCCTATTCCTGAAGTGATAGCAGAAATAGTACCAGAGTCATTGGAAGAGGTTCAGGAAGAAAAGGTGAAATCAGAAAGGAGAGGAAGGGGGAAAAAATCGATATCTGAAGTTAAGGAAAGTAAAGAGACACCGGATTTGCAAATTCCAAAAGTGATAGCAGAAATGGTATTAGAGCCAATGGAAGAGGTTCAGGAAGAAAAGCCAATATCAGAAAGAAGAGTAAGGGTAAATAAATTTATGTCTGAAGTTAAGGAAGCTAAGGATACACCGGATTTTCCAATTCCAGAAGCGATAGCAGAAATGGTATCAGAGCCAATGGAAGAGGTTCAGGAAGAGAAGTCCAAATCAGAAAGAAGAGGAAGGGGTAAGAAATCTATCTCTGAAGTAAAGGAACAAACACAGGATTTTCAAATTGCAGCAACGACACCAGAGGGTCCAAGTGAACGACCAGCAATGGAAGAGGTACAAGAGCCGAATAAATCGGACAAACGAGGTAGGGGAAAGAAATTTGTACCTGAAGTTAAAGAACAGCCGACGGATTTACAGATTCCAGAGTCTATACCGGAAAAAACACTAGAACCAATTTTGGGTATTTTCGAACCCAAGAATCTTGAAAAGAGAACAAGAGGGAAGAAATCTACCTCTGATATAATCCAAAAACCGGCGCCCGATATGCATATTATAGAGCCAATTCCAGAAGTTATGAGTGAAATCCAAGAACAAATAGAAGATGTTTCCGAACTAAAAAAATCTGAAAAGAGAGGAAGTGGAAAGAAATCTACTTCTGGTATTTCCAAGGAAAAGACACCCGATCTTCAGATAGCAGAACCGATGCCAGAAGTTGCGAATAGATTCCAAGAACCACTAAGAGAAACTCAGGAACCCAAGAAACCTGAAAAGAGAGGAAGGGGAAAGAAATCCTCTACTGAAGTAGTTCAAGAGTCAATATCAGGTCTACAAATTCTAGAAGCTCAGAGTCAAATCCGAGAAACAATGGAGGAACTTCAGGAACCCAAAAGACCTGAAAAGAGAGGTAGATGGAAGAAATCTATCTCTGAAGTTTCTAAGGAACAGCCGACCGACCTTGAGATTTCGCAGCCGATTCCAGAAATTGCGAGTGGATTCCAAGAATCAATGGAGGGACTTCAAGAACCCAAAAGACCTGAAAAGAGAGGTAGAGGGAAAAAATCTACTTCTGAACATTTCAAAGAACAGAAACCTGATCTTCAGATTCCAGAACCGATTTCTGAAGTTATGAGTGGACATTCAGAACCAACAGAAGAGGTTCAAGAAGCCAGGAACATGGAGAAGAGAGGCAGAGGAAGAAAGTCAATGGCTGAGACTGCGAAGGAACAAATTTTGAAAGAACAGGAAACTCGTAGTGGAGAAAGTGAACCGATTCCTGAAGAAAGTAATTTGTTAGAGTCATTAGAAGATATCCAAGAATCCAAAAAACGAGGTAGGGGAAGGAAAACCACTCACGAAATTATCAAAGAACCGGAAGAGCGTACAGAAATACAGACTGCAATTCAAGAGCCGATGGAAGTGTTTCAAGAACACCATGTTAAACCAGACAAGAAAGGAATAAGTAAAAAGTTCACAGATGAAGTTACGAAAGAAATTGTTATGGAAGAAGCAGAACAGATTGAAGTGGCATCTATTCCTCTTCCGCTGACAGAGCCAATGGAGGGATTTTATGAACCCAAAGTTAAACCAGAAAAGAAAGGAAGGGGAAGGAAATCGACGCTTGAAGTTTCGAAGGAACAAATTCTTACAGAAGAAGCACAATTGATTGAATTGGCATCTATTCCTCTTCCATTATCAGAACCTATAGAAGTAGTTCATGAACCTAAATTTAAAGCAGAGAAGAAAGGAAGAGGGAAAAAATTAATGATTGAAGCTACGAAAGAAATTATCATGGAAGATGCAGAACAGATTGAATTGGCATCTATTCCTCTTCCCCCATCAGAGCCAATCGAAGGTTTTCACTATATACCGAAAAACAAATCGGATAAGAGAGGGAGAAGCAGGAAGTCAATGACGGAAGTTCTGAAGGATGAGACACCAGAGCAATTTCCAGAAAATTTTTTGGAAAATGTAACGGAAGCTGTAATTAAAAGTGAAAACAAAGCGACACAAGAAGTTGAATCGAAGGCTAAAGAAATAAAAAGTGTTGGACGTCCAAGGAAAAAATCTGCTGAAGTTAGGGAGCAAGAAAAAAAGAGCGAATTACAAGAACCAATTGAACCAGAGATTCAAAGTGAAACCCCTCAAAGAAAACCCCGAAGGAGAATGAAGTCTTCGTCTTCAATTTCGGATATTTCCACTGATATGAAGGTTTCTGAAGAGGAGATGCTTCAAGTTGAAAGTGACCTAAAAGAACCAATGCAATCGGAACCAGTTCCAGAGTCGAAAAAACGAGGTAGGAGGAAGAAATCTGCCGCAGAAGTAGATCAAAAAATGCTAGAAGAAACTCAAATGGAACACGATAAGGAGATTCCAGAACCGAAACCTAAGGGCAAACCTGGAAGGAAGAAAAAGATTATTGAACCAAAAGAAGACATCGAAATTCCAAAAATAGAAAATAAAATTCAAGAAATTAAACCCGAAAAAAAGAAACCTGGAAGGAGGAGGAAGTCTGATCTTAAGGAACAAGTTGTTGAAGAAGTTCCAGGAGTTCTAATCTCAGAAATTCTGCCCGAAGTTTCGATATCTGTAGTTCAACCAGAAGTTCCAGTTTCTGTGGTTCAACAAGAAGTTTCAGTACCAATTCAACCTGAAGTTGAAATATCACAACTGCAGAGAGATTTGGAAGAACCGGAGATGGAAGTAGAGCAAACTGTGGAAGAAACAGTTCCCATGGAAATCAAGAATGACTTGAACCTTCCATTAACACAAACTCTCGCAATGAGAGAGACTTTGGAGGCAGAAATAGTTGAGACAACTGAAATTGTGGAATCAAGAGAAGTCGTGGAATCAACTGAGTTAGTTGAATCAAATGAAGCTTTTGAATCAGCTGAAGTTGTTGAATCGTCTGAAGTTGTTGAATCATCTGAAGTTGTTGAATCATCTGAAGTTGTTGAATCGTCTGAAGTTGCTGAATCAACTGAAATCGTGCAATCAAGCGAAATTCTTGAATTAAGCGCAGTTGTTGAATCAAGCGCAGTTGTTGAACCGGCTGATATTGTTGAATCAACTGAATTAATGGAATCCTCAGAAGTAGAAACTACCATTTCTGCAGAAAGTATTGCAACTATTCAACCAGAAATGATCGAAACGACCGAGGCTTATCCCTTACTTGAAATAACAGAACCGCAACCCGAAGTTTCAACTCGAAACGAGAACCTCAAGACTGAAATTAGCGCTCCAGAAGAGCCTCTTGATAAATCCTCATTCAACACGATTCTCAACAACACCGAAAACCCCCGGTACAATGTGGAAATCGACATGCTTCCTCCGAAAAAGTCTCAGATTAAAAAGTTTGAACTTTCGCAAATGGAATATCTCGAAAATGAAATCTCGAACAACAAAAAGCTAGCCGAGATGGAGAATGTGAGAAAACTGGACGAAATCAGAAACGTGGAACTTCAGATGAGATTGCAGGGCAGTGCGGATGTTTCCAAACCTCTGGAAGAAGTCCTCTCAGGAGAAGCGGTATCTGAACCGAATGAGATGAAGGTCTTTGATACTCTGCAAGATCAGATT
The DNA here is from genome assembly GCA_010014905.2 of Druon quercuslanigerum. Classification (NCBI taxonomy): domain Eukaryota; kingdom Metazoa; phylum Arthropoda; class Insecta; order Hymenoptera; family Cynipidae; genus Druon; species Druon quercuslanigerum. The sequence continues at coordinate 16,086 of JAAAKG020143453.1, forward strand.
TCAGCTGCAGTCGTTGTGGAATCGATGCCTCAGGAAATCAACCAGCTTTCTGAAATGACAACTGAGAAAGGATTTTCCACGATGGACCGCAAACGTATTGATGACGAGGCGGAGAAGATGGAAGAGCAGTATTCGATCATTGAGAGGAAGTTAGAGGAAATGGAGTCCGTTTCTCCAAAAACTGTTAGGGAAGAAACTGCAGTGAATAAATCTCCGATGCAGACACGTTACAAAGGAAAATTCACTCCTGAAACTGGATCCAGATCAAAGAAAGATAAGGATCTATTTGGAGTCAATGCTTCATTCCAGGACGTTTTTATAAAGACGCTGCAGATAGAGAAGGACAAGAAATCCTCGGACGACGAGGAGGCTCCACATAGCAAAAAGAAGCAACGAAAAATGTCAAAGAAGAAGAGTGATTTTAACAGTGTGATTCCTTCTCCGTATGTTTCTAATTTCCAAGGGCAAGAGAACATTTCTGGCGTCGCCATGGAGAACTTCGAAGGCGTTGAAGTTGTCGTCGGGCAAAATCTAGAGATGGAATCAAAATCAGAAGAACCTGTTAATCAGTTTCTACACCTCGAGGATAAAATCACGAATGACAGTGAAAATTCGATGAATCATGAGTTTAAATACGAAGAGACTTCACCATCTTCGCCAGCATCAGACATTGCAGTGCCTGTCAAGAAAAGAGAGAAGCCTAGGATCATCGAAAACGTTGCCTTGAAAGAACCTATGATTCTGAAATCAAAATTGCTCGAGAAATTGCCATCAAAAGCAGGCGTGAAACGTAAATTGGAAGCTGAGAGTCCGAACAAAGAGTATCCAAAAGCAGCAAAGGTCATAAAGCTCGAACCTGGCAAAACAAAGAATCTATCCATGCCTCAGAAGACTCAAGCTTTGAAAAACGAGGAAGAGGAAATGACGACAGTAATTGATACTGAAAAGGATCTTTCTCAAATGTCTTCTCAAAGTCCCCAAATAACAGCTATTTCGATTTCGGAGAAGTGCATACAACAGAGTTCATCGAGTCTGGAAGACATGGAACTTGACATTAACAACATGCCGTTTGTTCTTAGCGAAGATGTCCTCACACCCGAGAGCATCGAGAACATGCCCGTTGTTATTTCCGGTATGATGCCTACTGAAGCTAAGACACCAGTTGCTCAAGTAAGTGTCTTATTAACACCAGAAGTCAGTAGATTCCCTGCTCCGCAGATAACTGCCATTCCCGCCGAACAAGCAACGACTTCCACTCAACCAACAACATCCAGCGACTCCGATGTGACACTCCTGAAAAAGAAAGCTGGGACTCCTGCTATTTTGAAGAACAAGACCAAAGGAAAACCGACGATTACAAGCATCAAGACGATATGCCCTCCCCTCACGGGAGGCGTCAGGAGTCTCAAGTTCCAAAATGCCCAGACAGGAAAGGCTACAAGCTACATGTCACCGAAAGGAACGCCAGGAAAGTACGTGATCGTTCATAGTGCCGGTGGACAGCAAGTTCGATGCCAAACGAAACCCGGTACTCCACAGAGAATCGCTCTACCTACAAGCAAAAGTCCAGAAAGTGTTCAAATCGTCCAGCAAGATCGGAAGCTAATGATTCTCTCGTCGCAGGCAGTTCAGCCGAAAATACTGCCACTAAATATTGCCAAATCAAGCCAGAAGGTTCAGAGACTTATGACAAGCAAAGGACACGTGATTTCTTCCATTAGTCCAGTGAACTACACTTCCAAAACTGTGATTGCTCCAAAAGCTGATACAAACTCACCTACGACATCGAAGATGTCATCCGGTCAGAAGATGCTCAGTCCCCAGGGGTTAATTTCCCACAAGGGTGTTCTGACACCCATTGCAGGGACGATTAATAAAGCTGGGGTCATTGGAACTCTCTCGCCTACGATTCTAACCAAGGGTGGAATTTACACTACCATCAGCAGTTCCTCAATCCCAGGAAGGCCGATTCTTGCTAAGACTGTGGTCAGCAAGGGAAGCACTCTTCTCTCCCCGAACCTAGGGTCGAAGAATATTCTTACCACGGTTCCGCAGACGATTGTCAGTTCTAAAGGTACTGTTTTGACTCCAATAACCGGGCAGCAAGTTAAGGCTCTGGCTAGCAAAGCTCCACCGAAAGGTGCTAAGCTCCATTACCAAAAAATTCAGCAAAAAGTGCCCATGTCTGTGATTCAGAAGGGCCAACAAAAAGGAAGCCCCTTGAAAATCGCTGGCAGTACGATTGTCTACCAATCTGATCAAAGATCCTCGCCTCAAGCTAAAAAGGGCGTTAGGCAAATCGTTCAAGGCTCGCCTGCTTTGATCTCTTCTATGGGTGAATCCATTCAGACCAGTGTTCTCTCCCCCGTCCACCAAAGAGGAAAATTGGTCACCTCAAGTTCTCTCCAAAAAGTAAATCTTCCCAAAACTTCCGGTCGACAGAAAACTTCAAAGTTGTACCAAAAAGCTGACTCTCTAATGAGCCAGAGTGCTCAAAATTCTGCAGTCCCTCGTCTATCATTTTCCAAAGCACCAGTTACTAAGTCTCCGCAAAGACAGAGTCTGTCTCCCAGGAAAGCGAAATCTCAAAGAAATATTCTCAGCGCCGCTTTAAACTCGATTGCAACAACAACATCGCCCATAAGTTCCACCAGTTATTCAGTCCCACTGACTCTTCCACCCTTGGAGCCAATTAGCGCCAAGAAACCAAAGATAGAAGAAGTTCCAGAACTATGTCTAAGAAACCAAGAACCTCAGGCTGAACCCATGGAAATAAAGAATCAAGTCCCAGAAGCGAAAATAACAACACAACCTCAGATAATCGCCGTTCCTATCGAAGATAGTGATGGAACGCAGTCTTTTATGCTTGTAACGACTGATGAACAAGGTCAGATTCAATCTTTAGACAACAACACTCTCATGTCCTTGGAAGGAACTCTCGACAATATCGTCCTTCAGTACGATAACGGAACCGTTTCGAGTTTGCAGACCGCTGGAGACGAATCTAGTCAATCTTCCATGATGGAAAGTTTCCCATCTACTGAGGTTGTTCAGACATCCAGTCAAGATATCCTAGCAGCTGCCTTGGCGAATACAGATTTCCAACAAGAAATCGGACTACCGGAAGTTTCGACTTCCAGTGTCATGAGCTCATTAACCCAGACGAGTTTGATAAACCAGACGATCCTCCAATCGACCATCATTCCACCAACAGAACCAATTTCTTCTCCTTCAGTGCTTGAGACATCTCTCACTTTGAACCAACCGATCATGACGCCTATGGAAGTGCCAACTAGTTTATCCATTCCGTCAGAATCAACTACTTCTGCAGTTTCTACGACGATACCAACTTCCTTAGAACTTCCGATCACGATCACGAATCCGAATCTTTCTTTTATGAGTGGCGAGGCGCAAATTCAGATTCCAGGAAATTCGATGCCGGATATTGGAGAAATGATGGAGGCTACGACGACTGAGATCACACAAACAGCAGAACCAGTAACACAATATTTAGTTATTCCGAGTATGGAAGAAGGCATGAGAATTGAAAGACAGGATGATAAAAATATGCCGAGGGTTTCTTATTCTGTCTCAATACCCGAGAATATGATTTTGGAAACCTCGCAGGTCCAAACGACTCCATCGATGCCAATCATTGATGATTCTTACGTAGAAGATGTTCAGTACAATGCCTCTGTCGAAACGACAGTCGCAAGTGATCAAAGTTTTGCTAACGTGCCGGTTTCGGAAATGCTTGTTTCGAAGGCTTCTGCTGTTTCAAAGAACGTGGTGGCTCAGGATGTCATCGTTTCTTCGGAGATGATAATCACGTCGCACGAGAATGAGATTCCAATATCACAGAGCGAAATTCTGATCTCACAGGAAAGTGAGATTTCGATCTCACAAGAAAGTGATATTCCGATCACGCAGGAAAGTGAGATTCCGATTTCACAGGAAAGTGAGATTCCGATCTCACAGGACAGTGAGATTTCGATATCACAGGACAGTGAGATTTCGATCGCTCAGGAAAGTGAGATCCCGATATCTGAAGAAAGTGAAATTCCAATCTCTCAGGAAAGTGAGATTCAATTTTCACATGAAAGCGAGGTTCCAATTTCTCAGGAGAGTGAGATACCAACTTGTCATGAAAGTGAGATTCGGATCTCACATGAAAGTCAGATTCAGATGTCTCTGGAAAATGAAATGCACGTATCAGAGGAAAGTGAGATTACGGTTTCTCAGGAGAATATTATGTTGGCTGAGAAATCGTTGAGGCCGAATCTCCAGGAAGATTCTTTGATTTCGGAAGAAGTTTATTCTTCACAGGAAGTTCCCGTTTCTGAAGAACAGGTTTTGTCACAAGTAATCGTCGAAGAATCGGAAGAGACTTGTGTCGTGACATCTGAATCCAACTTGGAAGTTCAGTCGACGGAAAATTGTTCGTATGATATAACAGAATCCGAAGAAGTTCAGATAGGTGGATCGGAAGTTGATGTTGAAGAGTCTCGCGTTCAGATCGAAGTCGAATCTTCTCATGTTGAGATTGAGACTTCTCAGGTTCAGATTGAAACTCAGGAAGAAATTGAAACTTCTCAAGTTCAGATTGAAACTCAGGAAGAAATTGAAACTTCTTCGGTGATTGAAGCTTCTCAAGAAATTGAAGATTCTCAGACAACTGAAGCATCTCAGGTTCAGATCCAAATTTATGATCAAGTAGGTACATCCGACGAAGCAGAAGCTGTTGTTGATAGCCAGCCGATTAAAAGGAGTAGAATTGAAGACTCACAAGCTGAAGAGAAACCAGCTACTTCAAGTGCAGAGTTTAAAGATTCGGAAGTTTTTCCATCGGCGTCTGTAGAAGAAGATGACAATATGGAGATTGATGAAGTACAGACGGATCATTACAATTTGGAAAGTTCTTGCATCTCCCAAGTAGATGAATTGTCTTCTCAGGTGGAAGACCAGATTATGGGAGATCATTCGAGAATTAACTTGGAGGACACTGTTACCGAGACTAGTCAAGAAGCGCCATCACAGTCCTATGGACAGTTTGATAAAACGGAAGTGCCTAGTCAATCTGCCAAATCCGAAAATTCGAGGGAACCTTCGCAGTCGATAGGGTATGAACCTATGGAGACGGATGAGACTGTCATATCAGGTGAGTTTTATCATTCTTTAATTGTTTACTGACTTTTTTATTCTAATTTTAATTGTAATTCAAACAGAATAATTAGGTGGCCTCTAGCCGAGTCTGGGACTCTATACTCTAATTTGATCTACAAAATTGTTTGGTTCAAATTTTTCATTTAAATTTCTCAAAATTGAATAATTTAGAATTCAATGCTTTAATCGCTAAAGAATTTTTAATTCATTATGTTCCATATTTAATGATTTCATGTCGAAACTTGATAAATCAGTTATTTTAAAATATATAGTGTTAGCAATTAAACCATTTTTATTTCAACCCTTCTAGATAAAACAAATTTATTTAAAATTCCAATATCAAAAAATGCATATCTTCAAATTGAAAACCATAATAGCTGAGAAAATTTAAGTTTGAAGCGTCAAATATTTGAAAAATTAGAATTCGAATTAGAGCAATTTTTGATAGGAAAATTCAACATTTTTTCAATTCAAATTTAAATCCTTCATAATTGTGCCATTAAAAAATTATGGCTTCTGAGTAGTTCAGCGAGTATAAATTGAATAAATTCAAAATTGTATACTCAGATTAAAATTTTGAGAATTAGACAATTTCACATTATAATTATTTAAATCAAACATATTTTTATCGTAACAATAATAAGTATGATAAACATGATTTATTTTAGCCAATAAGGCCCAAAAACACGCATGAAAGTCTGCTGCTTTGTGGTTCATGTATTTACACTATTTACAAACTTCTAACCATGCCATAATTTAAATTAATTCCCTACACATATCTCATTTGTACATACATGTCCTACTAAACCTTATCTTGAAATTATCATCTAAATGCTACAACTTACTATTTACCTTGTCTTATCATAATACGTATTTTAGTTCTCTCACGGCACGCATCAACTTTTCATTTATAACGTTTTACCTCTTTTTCTCCCGCTCGCCTTAATTCATCCATTTGATTGACATTTTTCTTCTTGTTTTCAAATAATACTAGATCTTTTTGAATGATTCAAAATATTTTGTAACGAATGGTATTCTTCACAAGTTAAAAATTATTTTTTCATCTTGTTTATGAAACAAGAAAGTATAAAAATATTTTTTTTAAAACCGAATATAAACCATGTATGCACAATTTTATTAATTTTCATTCATAAAAAAATGTCAAATGTGATGAAAATAACTGGTTTGATAATTAATTCGCCCACAGACACTTTTACTTGTCCTTGAACCGCGCTGCGCCGTAGAAGACCTTACGTTTAAACGTTTTATGCGAAAACCAGTGACAAGCGCACTCCAATAATTTTAGGGCTTGTAGACCACATTTATACCTTCCTCTGACGAAAAAATAAAAAATGGCATTTTTTTGGGAAACGCGTGTTTCGTTTTTATTTTTTTCATCAAATTTTCAATAAAACTTTTTTTATTTATGCGTGTATCTTAAAGTAAGGAAATTTAGACGTCGAAAAGTTAAAACGGTAAATTATAACCCAAGATAATTCATTAAAAAAAAGTTGTCCAAAAACTCAAAGTCCCATATCTCTGGATCCTTTTCGAATTTTCAAAATACATTTGGTGAATTTTTGTTCACCACTGAGCAATCATATATCTTAAATTGAGGGGCCGGATTCTATAAGGGGTTTAGCGCGTGACCTTTCCGAAATGTGTGAATTTTTTTCTCTGAAACTTGAAATTATACAACAAAGTGGTAAATGTAAAAAAGTGGACAACTTTTAAGACGAATATGATGGTATTTTTTTTAACTCACTTTTTTGAATTTCAAAATCGATCATGTGTGAGTCACATTTCGGAAAGGTCACGCGCTAAACTCCTTATAGAATCCGGCCCCTCAATTACAGCCAAATCCCATTTCGACACAGTTTCCGTGACCAGTTGACTTGACTCCACCATTTCAGAAAGTTTCGCCGCGTGAATGATGTGTTTTTTGACGCCGAGAGCATCAAACCTCACTACTTTGAATCTTTTTCCCCTATGCCCCATATCTTTTTAAATTCTATATGTGCTCTTTTAACTCTTTCTTTAACGTGACCACTAAAATTCCCATTTTTCTTCAATAAAAATCATTAATACATGATCAACAGAAAGTTTGGGTACATTTTCTGTGACTGTTTTGAGAGATCAGAAAATTTCGCGTCGAATCAACTCACTTTGAAATTATTTTAAGGCGTTATACGGATAAGTTTGTTTTTTAAGATTAAAAAAAAATTTAGGACTGTACATTTATTAGAGTGTTATTTAAAGTTTGGTGCAATTAGAAAATGTATTATCAATGTAACATATTTAGTATGACGCATAAAGGGTTCTGAAATTTTTTTTCAAAACTGATACACGATAGAAGGACACAATACAGAGATTCTGACAAAATTTCAGAATATTTTTCCATTTCGTTTATGAAATTGAGCCCTGAGAGTATGGAAAAAACAAACAGGTCCGATAGATTAGAAACTTTCACACGCATTCAGTTCATCGACGTGAAGTTGGTACATCTAAATGGGATTTTGTGTGTTCTTCGTATGGATAGCTCTTTGTATAAATTTATGCTCTTTAAATGTAAATTAAGACAACAATTATATATTATGTAATTTATGAGTATTCATACAAAATATTTTTTTGTGCAATATTAATTTTTGGCGCCAAAAGTCCGAGATTTGTCGTTAATATTCATTTTCTTATGAGGTGCAATTTTAGATTCAATTCGATATACAATGGAATATGAAAGAACCTACATTCGCACCTTATACAAAAATATGAAAAGTGTGAGTTCATCAAGGAAGGATTTCGTTAGCCTATTAGGACTTCTATTATTTTTAAGTCTTAACTGAATCTCAATACAAAATATTTTATATATACACAAGAGCTCCCGCGGAAGCGAATCCGCTTGACAAATTCCTAGAATTGCTGGCCCACGCAATTTCTCAGTGGGCAGGCAATGTTAACAATGCTTCTGGGATTATCTGCACTTGGTAATTCCATCAGCATATGCGTCAGTTCGTTTTCAGTGTTGATTATTTCATTATAGTGTAAAAAAACTCGTGATTTTGGGTTTTAAACTCATATCTTTCGAAAAAATTTTATCTCTGATAAAATTCAACTATTTGTTTACAATGAGCGGTTATGTAGAAAATTTAACCATTTTGTGGAAAATGAATTTTTTATTTGCAAACTAACTTTCTGATTGAAAATGCAAACAATAGTTTTTTTATATTAAAAATTCCACTACTTTGGCAGAGAAGCTAACGATTTGATAAAATATTAAATGGTTTAAAACTTTAAATATTTTGTAGAAAATTATTAAATTAACTTTTATTTTTTTATTTTATTATTATTATTTTTTTAATGTGAAAGTATATTTTCGGGTTGAAAATTCTACTGTCTTGTAGATAATTCGCCATTTTGACTAAAAGTTTAACTAAATATTTGGTTGATAATTCATGTTTTTGGTCCAAAATTGAACTACTTTGTTGAAAATTGAACTGCTCTGTCAAAAATGCATTTCTTTGTAAATTAAACTATTTGCTTGAAAATGTAATTTTTTTTGAAAAGTCATTTTTTTAGTTAAAGAATCAAGTCTTTTGTAAAAAATTCGCCTTTATTTTTAATTCAGATTTTCTACATTTTGCAGTACATGTATGTATTAAACAACAAAGGGAACAAAATTTAGCAAATATTTCTTACTGCGAAGAAAAATTCAACAGAAATGATTCAGATGACCCAGACTGTTTACGTTCCGAGGGTGTGTGCGTGTTTCAAAGTGTACACACACTGCGGGCGAGTTTTGTATGTCAAAATTTAAATATTTTATTGCAAACATTTTCTGAGTGTTAGTAATCGAGACGCGTCGCTCACCTTCGTACTTACGACGATCTGTAGACGACAATATTGAAGATGACGTGTCTTTCATCCCTTCGCAAATGAATAATCTTAAAAATATTCCTTGTTAAAAAAACTAAAAAAGGGGTTCATCTTGCGGGAAATTCCTTCAAAGAAGTCAGTCCATATTTACCTTTATAATTTTATTTTATTATATTTGATTTTATACCTTTTTAGAATAATCTTAAATTTTATTCCTTGCCAAAGGTTTTGAATTTGACATTCTTAAACTTCTAAACTTCTTAAATGATTTTATATCTTTTCAGATAAATCTTGAAAATATCTATTTAAAAAATCTGGAAAATGGGTTAATCTTATAGAACATTTTTTTCAGACATGGGGAGGGAGGGAGGGGAAGCGACTGTTCTTCCCGTCCCCTCATTTCCCCTCTTTTGAAAAAGTACGATGGACAGATGGACACGCGACCGAAATCATGAGGGTTTTAGCCCGGGGCTACGAAACCCTAGTAATGAAGGGTGACGTCGAATCTCAAACTTTTAGCACGAGTAAATATTTTTTATGAATACCTTGCAACTATATAATATTTAATTTTGTTCTTAATTTATATATAAAGAGTAGGATTTACTGTTAATTTTATGATTTTTCCAAATTTCTAGGAACACTTCTAGAGTTGTAAAGAGTTGAAAACAAGATTTCAAAATCTTCATTTCCAAAAAAAAAAAACTTGTAACTTTGAAATTAAATGTTTTTTGACTCGTAATATTTAAGTATAATAAATATTAAAAAAATTTGAAAGTGCGATTATTCGACGCGAACTTTTCTAATCTATCAAATGATTCTACTCACAAATTCATTAATACAGATTCTGCACGGATATTTTTGTTTGAATTGAAGTATGAATGCTCAAACGGTCAAAAGGTTTTGTACCCAAAATTTCTGTCGGCAGAGTACGTAAACTCCTTGATTTCCTTAACCCTTAAACGTGAGTATACTAAAATATTAAACAACAAAATATTGTAAAGTTAGGTTACGTTCTTTTTCACAAAATTAATTAAATGAATGAATTTAATCAATCAAACATGGCATTTTTTAACTGTTCATATTCAAACTCTAAATTTTAGAATTTCACCCGTTATTTAAATTACAGGTGAGCCCCCTACGCAGTCCTTTGAGGATTCGAAAACGAGTGAACCCACGCAATCCTACGAAGCGTTAGCCGAAATGAACACTGACGCACCAACGCAGTCCTTTAATGAAATCGGCCAGTGCCAAAGCGATCGGATTTCCGACGTTGATCCTGCCGATGACCAAAGTTTCCCCACGCAGAGCTACGAAGTCGAAAAAATGGACAGTCTCTCCGAGAACCTCGAAACCGATCCCGAAATCAGTCAAGAAGGAAACATCCCTTCGCAGTCAAACGATATCGGAACGGACGGAATCGGAACTTCCTCTACATCAACGAACAACTCCAACTTGAACGAAGAAGAGACCGCGAGTTCTTCCTACGTCCCCGAAACTCCCGAAACTCAAGAACGGGACCAAGACCAAGAAAGTGCCATCAGCACTTCCTCCTATGAAATCCCACCGTGCGAGGAACTGAACATCGCCTCTTCCTCGATACCAGATACTTCCGAGCACTCGAGCATCCACGACAACGGCATTTTGGAAATTCCAACTTCTTCTTATAACTTAAACCCTGACAGTAGCTCAACCCATGTAGATGCTGTGCCGACTTCCAGCTACGAGGACCAAATCATCCTCGAGCAAAATGTCTCCACTTCTTACGAAGTTCCTATCTCCATGCCTCGTCTCGATGAAACCTCTTCGCAGAATTTTGTAACCGAGAGCTCTGATCGGAGAAACGAGCCCACGAGTTACTTCCGAGAGGCTGCAGCTAGTTACTATGGATCCATTCACCAGGATCCGAACTCCAGACTAGTCGAGAACCCCCAGGAGGAAGTCACACCGAGTTATTACGAGACTAACCCTCAGGATGTCACTTCCGAGGCGAGTCAAAGTTACTTTGCTCCAGAGGAAGCGACGCCCAGTTATACGAGTCCAAGTTACTTTGATCCTCCGCCAGAGGGAGAGGCTAGCCAGAGTTATTACTCTTCTCAGGATACGGAGGGAACAGGACAAGCCTCGCAAAATATGGAGGCTTCGCAAAGCTTCTACCAGGAGGACGAGCTGAGACTGAGGCAGAGAGGAGAGGCTACACCCACCTATTCCGATAGGTACCCTGTTGAATATTCATCCACGGACTCGCCATTAGAGAGGCACGACTTAGTTGAAAGCTCCGTTCCCGCGACGAGACCCACGGAAAGATAATACGACTTTTCATAAGTCGACGATGTGTCTACGGCCGAGATGTTTTTATGTACGGACTTCCTCAGTGGTAGCCATTAGATTCGGGTCTGTTAAAGTGTAAATAGTACTTTAAGCTTTCAAGTGGTAGTTTTAAGGGCAGTGTTAGGTCTTATTATTATTATTATTATTATTATTATTATTATTATTATTATAATTTATGGTTATATTCATACATTAAGGTGTGAATGTATTGGTTTCTGACGCGGATATAATCCGACACTTGGCTCTTCGCAAAGATTTCAACTTTTTTTTTTAGCCAGTTAGTATTCCCGATTAGAAAGTATTTTCATTTTAAAATGTCAAAATGGGTGCACTTTGAACCTCAAACTTTCAGCGCTTCTAGTGTGGCAATCGCATTCGGTTTTATAATTCTGTGCCTAATTTTTTATAATTCCATCATCGGATTTCAAAAAAATACTATTTTCCAATAGATATATTTATAAGTCGGAATTCATGAAGCGATTTAACCTCAATTTTGAAGCCCCATCTTAGGCGAGGGGGTCGACATTATATATCAGGAGAGAAGAGGTATTCCCCTCTCCTTTTTCTCATACGATGGTCTTCTCTGGATTGCCGGAGTAGAACGTGCGTATTTTGTTCAAATGACACAAAGCACTAATTCACGCACTACGAAATTCAATGACCAATCACTGAGCGTCCTCGAACGAAGTGAAAATATCGCATGCTCTGTGTGTCGCAGTGTGATCATTACTTATTTTTTGTCAGCCCTCGCAGGCTAGTACTCCCTCCCTTTAATTCAAAACTCCATGCAAAAAAGTAATATTCTTATAAAAAAATGTTCGTGTTTAAAAATTAAACTCGATTGAAAATATTTCAAAGATAGAATCTTTGCTTTTTTAGACTTGGCACTTTTTCCACTTTGTGAGACTTGCCATTTTATTTCTTCAGAAATAGTTATCTCTACAGAGACAAGTTGCATTTAAATTCCGTACATTCTGAAAACGAAGATACTTTGACGTTGAAAATACTGCAGATCTGATGGTAATTTTAACCTAGTAACTTAAACCTAAAGTCAGATTAAAAGTTTGCTGATTTAAAAAGAGATAAAGATCGAAGAGTTCTGATAAAAGTTGAAATTTTTGCAACAGTTCACAAGTATCGCTTTTCAACGATTGGAAAAATGTGGGTTTGTTGTGGTACGTAATGTTATATTGTTTCATTGCTGCGAGATAAAATGTCGACTTCAGTCTGTCACTGAATAGCGTCGTGCGCTATTTACATTGTGTGGAAGTAACGTTATCGTTATGTCAAAGAACTGGGGTGCGATTTCCAAGAGTTGCAGCAAGCAAAATTGAAACTAATTAAAACAATAGAGGCGATATTTTTACGTGCGTTCTTTACACTGGTCACTATTAAGAACTGAATATTACTGCTACTCTCATTGTCTGACTTTCTGTTCCATACCAAACTTGCATAGACAGTCAAGAGAGCGGCACAATTTTCAGTTTTTTTTTTCATATTTTTACGCGGCTCGCAGAGCAAACGAATGTCGGGCTGTCTGAAGACTTGAATTTAAATTTAAATTTGATTTAAATTTTAGGAAAAAGAAATTTCAACTGATTAAAGGTTAAACTGAATAGAATTTAAATGAAATTCAAATTCGCTACTTCTCATTTCTCTCGGCAATATTTGAGTTTTGAAAAGTGGTTCAAGAACGGAAGGGGAATTTGGTCGTTAAGAATTAATGTTTACTTTGTAGGAATTATAGTATAAATCACTATGAACATAAAAAGCCTATTATTTCAACTATACCACTGTAATCTGTGTGTTACAAGATAATTGTAAGTGGAAAGAAATATCAAGATGTTCGTGGAAAATGCTTTTTGCTTGCTCCGTCGAAAGTTGTACATAAAGGATGTACTCTTGCTGGAATGTTGCGGTTGTAAGATTTAAAGTAATGAGAATTAGAAAATAGGATTCGAAGAGCGAGGTTCAGGTACGAGCTACCTAACTATATTTATATTTTATAATAATGATGTTAATGAGTGAAAGTAAATAAGGCAAAAAATTAGCACCGAAAAGCACTGCTGAAGATCTTTTCGCGTTAACACTGACTGTAATATTGTATTTCTTATTCTGAAAAAAGGAAAGATTGTCATTTTTCATCCGCTAACCATGACATCCTGTATTCTTTCTTCATGTAAGAATATGTAAATTATACGCAAGTTTTTACATGGTCTCAACGATTCAAGCAACGTGCATTTTCTAAGGGATCCTGATGATAATTATATTCTTTATAATCTCACGTTATTCAAAGTGCATATGTTTTTATTTCTCGTGGCAATTTTAAACACAGTCACGTGTGTACATATTACCTATGTTGATATCAGGATTAATAAAGAATTATAAATCAGATCTGTAGGTCTTGATGATTGAAATGTCGATACCCGTTAAGTCTAAAAATGATAATTGTTGCGTTTTTTGTAATCAGGGTATATAATTATTTTAATTACAGCCGAGAATTTAGTTTCGAATTTGAATGATTTTGTTTTCTTTTTTTTGTTTAAATTAGTTCGATTTTAATAAACTCTGTTCATTTTTAAAGAAGAATTTGGTGATCTTTATTTACAGTGAGCAGACCTTTCCTTAATTTAGGAAACAAACAATCATTAGGCATTATAATTCTTAGTTCAGAGATTAAATTATTTGACAAAGAAGTTGTTTTATATCGTCTTTGTAACATATAGATCATTATAGTACTACCTTCAAATTAGAATGTCTGAATTATAAAAAATTCAATAAAACTAAAGTCAATTCAGAAAAATACAGAGGACAGAATAAGAACTATAATTGCAAAAGTTCTGACCTTTTGATTTTCAGTAAGTTTTTGTGAACAAAAATGTCGGTACCGGTAAAAAAAAATCGTCAGTGCGGGTAAAAAAATTTTTACCGGCTTTTTCATAAGCATATTTGAAGGATAGAGCTTAGACTGCCGGCAAAAATATTGTAAAATTAATTTTTCTCCTATATATTCAATGATATTGTTTGATCCTCAATGTCGGCCATCCTGTCCCTCAAATACCAGACTGAGAAAATAATCTAAATTTTGTTAAATTTCAAAATAGTTTTATCGATAAAAAAATTCGTGATCAAGAAAATATTAACACCAATTTTATTATTGTTATGAATGTCTTTTAGCTGATGTGGACAGTTGGTTTTGCACGCATGATGTAATACGAGATTCAAAAAATTAATTTTTTTGCAGTATGATAGTACGCTATGTCCACAAAATATTTTTAATTGAACTATTTATAATGAAAATGTCAAGTAAGAAGTTCAACAGAATAATAGTTGAAGGGTGGCAGACCAAAAGGTGATAAGGGACATTAGCAACTTCACTGGAGAGCGAAAAAACATTTCCGTAAAATCGGAATAATCATTTAAAGAGAAAACAATGTTAAACTCGCGAGCTGAATTATTACTGCCTTTAGGCTAAAAAGTTTGACTAGAAAAAGTTTATGAATATGGGTAAACAAAGTTGGATGTAAAAATGTTAACTAGTTCTGAGAAAATCGACCGATCATGCTGACGCTAGAATTTCACAGATTTGGAAAATCGTTTTACGGTAGCGATATAAGTAGAATTTTTAATTGTTTACAAAAATGAAAATATGTTTTCGAGATACGGGGATGTTGAATAAGAATTTAAAAATGTTAATCCCAAAAAAAGTTATTCAGTTGGGAGAAATAGCCTGGCCCGTTTCAGGCTATCTGCAGGATCGATTTTTTTTAATTGATGCATTTTTTCATTATATATATGTTATAATTATAACTTATATACTTATATACTCCCTGGCGGACCGAAGGAACCGAAAGGGGCCTCTATAAAGTACCCTTAAAGACCCCACTGAGTCCCCTTTCGGTTCCTTCTTGAAAAACTAAAAAAAAAAACAGTAAGATCAACTTTCAAATTGTTGCAATTCGGATTCTACGTTAAAATTTCAATCAAAAACTAGAGTAATCTCAATACTTTTTCTCGCAGCGTTAAAACTTTAAAAAATAAAATACGTGTCATTAACATGGGCCGAAGACGGCTTTACGTGCATCTTCTTTCAGTAGCAGTTAATAAGCGTTCCGTCGGTAACTTTAAGAACTTTGCTCGGATGCTAGCGCCACGCAGTGGAAACCTTAGACAATCACACTGCGATGCAAGTGAGAGCAGTCAAGAAGTGTCCTTAAGGTTACGAGACAAGATGTTTGTTGACGTTTTTACTTGCTAATTTAAAATACCGGCTTTTTTACGTTAATTTAATGATTACATATATTTATTTACATTGATTTGCCAATTTTGAATTTTATTTTTAAACTTCGCGTGCAACATACTACTTGAGCTATTATGGGTGCCTTTGAAGTCACCTTCAGCTGAAGTTAGAAATTTAAAAAAAAATGTAACGCTGCAAACAAAGTATTGCGATGACTCCGTGAGTTTCTAATAGAAATTTTAACGTAGAATCCGAATTTCAACAATTAAAAAATTGATCTTCCTTTTTTTCAGAAGGAATCGATGGGGGGCTCAGTGGAGTCTTTAAGCGTACTTTGCACAGGCTCCTTATGGTTCCTTCGGTCCTCCAGGACTATTTTGGAGTTTAATTAAAAAATCTAGTGTTCCAATTCCAATTTTAAACATTTAAAAAAAAGTTATTATGTTTTAGACTTTTAACTTTGAAATAAAGAAAATTTATTTCTAAATTTTAATCCGAAAGCTTAACAAAGTACCATTGGTTAGTGTCGCCTACTCTATTGATATAGCCTCTCTACTTGTTAGTCATGATTGTATTCTTATTTCAATTTCGGAAAGGAAATTTCAAAGCCTTCAGACCATTTAAACGAACTACCTGGACCTTTAAAAATGTGTACCTGAGTGCCTACGGAGAATTTCTATTAAGCTTCTCAGAGCCTGAGAATCTTCAGTTAATATTCTCAAATTTCTATTGGTAGGGTGTAACCCTGTTTTTCGCATTTTTTCTCTAACAGTTTTATTATAATTTTAATGTCACAGGCTTAAGATAGTTGCTGCCCAACATGTCGATGGCAGTTTTGTTATAGAGTTGGATTTTTATATTCTTAGAATAGTTTTCACGGGGCTGTCCCGGTATATATCATCAGTCACGGACGCATTTATAATGCAATCAAGTGATCTGATGAGAGCTGTGTGCCACGACATATTGGACAAAGCCTGGTTTTTACCCCATCATTGACGGACTGGGTTGCAGTCAAGTGCACGATGGGGGGACCTACAGCTTAAGGTGGATTCCGAACCACCAGAAACTCGGTAAAGGTACATAGAAAAATTTCTAGAGGTACCGGCTCAGTGATTGAACCCCGGACCAGAGAGGAACCCCGGACCGGAGAGGACCGTTGCCACGCTGTTGTCTGATATTTCAGACTCATTGATGCAGAGTTTGCCTATGAGTAGTACACGTTTTCCCGCAATCGCAAGGCAGTCACAAAGCATGAGTAGACGTTTCACTATCCTCTCCGCACAGACGACTGAGGGGACCTTCTTCAAGTCCTACCTTATGTCTGTGGAGTGTGGTACCGGAGGTTTCCGTGTCCTATAAACATTTCTGTTAGGACTTTGACTTCGTTTCTCCCGAGCTTGAGTAAATTCCTTCGCTCAGTGAGAGTTTAGCTTTGAGCCTAAGAGTGTGTTAGACTGTCTGCAGCTAGAGACCAAACTCCACTCATTTTGATGTTCCTCGGTCAGCCAACTGTTAATGTCTTCAGTAGCTAACCTGCTGGAAATGCCTACAACTGGCTCACGTACAATAATTTTTTTTTTGCTGTTAGTTCAGTTAGCTTGTCCGATATCTCACTGCCCTTGTCCAGAGATCGTCATTGCAGAATCTCAGGGACGAAATATGTCGTTTTTTTAGAAGAAATTAGGCGAAACACAATCCTGGAATGTTTCGTGCTATTAGGGTAGCCTTAAGGGCATGCGACACAGCGAAATACCTATATTACCGACTCACTTTTTCAGTTCATTGAATATTTTTTTGGACCAG
>JAAAKG020143454.1:0-11359 GCA_010014905.2 Druon quercuslanigerum
TATTTAAATAACACGTTCACTCCGCAACACTGCTCCGACCCAGGTTGCTGATCAATCTCTCTAGCAATCACCCCAGGAAAGCTATGTTTTAAACTAGGTTTAAGTATAGGTCTACCTATGGCTGACCTGGTTTTTGTCTCCCGGTCATTTGTACCAAGTCCTAAGAAAAGACCAGGTTTTTTCGATGAAGTGTGCTATGTGGGGATAATCTCCCGAAGTTAGCCGAATCCGCCGATCGTACCTTATAGCCGAGCACTCACGATGATATTAGGAGAATTTCGCATTTCCTCGCTAAACTGATGCAAATCCATTCATGGACACATGTTTTCCAGTGTGATTTAAAAAAAAAACCTATAGATATATTTGAATTTAATTTAATCCCAGTTTTGACCTTATTAAAGCAGAATTTATTTCTGTTTTTACTTTTAATTTTGAATATTTCTAAGTCGAGTTATTAAGCACCATGTCCTTTCTCACAATTCCAAAAAAATTCACCACTTAGTATATAACGAATCTTCAAATCCCTTCTCTCAGTGCGATTTGCGTGCGATGCGTGTGTATATGTATATGTATGTTTACTATGTATATAAGTATAGGTTAAGTTAGTAAGTTACCTCAGAGAATGTGTGTTCTACAGTGTTATGTATACAAATACGAATAAAAATACAAATTCAGAATCCACTCTTTCAAAATGTGAAAGAATTATTCCAATTTTTAATATACATACCCGATTTCTCTAAATCGTAAAAGATTATACTAAACTGTAATATCGGTTTTGACACATTATGTAACTAAATTTCTATCAGTGTAGTCAAAAAGGGTTTCTTATAGCATATTAAGATGTTAGTTATGTTTATTCATACCCTACTTGTCCTACCCTCCATCTACTTTGACACCTTTTCAACAACTTCTCTTCTTCTTTCCCCCATCACTTCCCCTCCCTTTTCATAACTATCCCTTCTTTACTTCTCTTACAATCCCTTTTTATCCCCCCCCCCTAATTCCCTCCCATACTCACCCTCTCCCTACTTCTCAACCCCTACTTACTATTACTTTTCTACTACCCCTCCTCTCACACTGCTCCTCTCCTTACTTCCACTCACTATCCCTCTTAAATCTTTCCCTCATCACTCTCCTCCGCTGGTCCTGTATCCCCAATTGTATACCCTTCCCTCACTTCCCCTTACAAAAAAAGTACGACGGACGGATGGACGGACACCCGGCCGAAACTTGGGGTAAGATTAACTCGTTCAACTTCTCCTCTCACATCCATTCACTATACATCCTATAATTTCTCCTCCCCACTCTTCCGATATCTTCTCACTTCCCCTAACTATAATAAACTATATTTGTAGCTCGGGGCTACGAAAACATAAATATTTTTAAATGAACATTTTTCAGTTATGTAATTAATCTATTTTTATTTTAGACGTTTTAAACATTTTTTTTATGTATTCATAGAACTGAAAAGTGTGAAACAGATTTGCCAAATCTAGCTAAAAAAATTTTTAAACAGAAGAACGAGGATAAAAAAAGCGCTGCAATTAGAAGGTCTTTTAGTTTAATAATCAAGAGATACGTATATAAGATAAAACATTTAAGAACTAATTCAAGCAGTATATTGAAAGGATTATCTAAATAGGTACAGAGGGCAAATAGTCTTCCCTGTGAGTCTGAAGAGATATATGATTGACATTTTTCAGTATCGTGGGCGATGTACTTGTCCGTGGGACTGTGGGACAGGTTTTTGTCTTCACTGCCTGCTGATAGTTCAAGGTTTTACACCGTGACGCGTACACATGGCGAACGTCTTACCGATTTTTAGGGACCACCTGTTTCGCCCTGCTTGGACAAATAAACTGAAACAAGCACGACAAGATGGCATGTGGTGGTGGTGGTGGTGGTGGTGGCCGTTGGGTATAAGGTGGTTATAATAGTCCGCAGCACCTGTCTCCAGGCGAGCATCTGAGATCAGCAGCCGTGTGCACCCAAGAGTCGAGAAGCGGTGGCTATATACTCGCGAGTCGAGACCAGGCGAAAGAGGTAGAGGTAGTCTGGAGTGGTAGAATGTAGAAGAAAGAGGTGGTGATCCGAAAGCCATGGGGGGAGGACAGCAGACCACGAAGAAGGTTGTCGAACGCGAGGCGAGGTTAGGCGAGAGAGGAGCAAGAACCAGATCTCTACAGAGACCGAGCAATCATTTGGAAATGGTAGGCGAGCTTCGTGAGGAGTCGTGCGCGTGCCACTATTTACATGGCACCTGCCACTTGCCACAAAACTCTTCCTTTGATACGAGCGCGCTCATCAACTCGCAGCCGGACATCATCCACATTTTTCCTTTTTTCCTAAAACAGAAAGTTCTGTCGAACTGACTGAACACATTTCCTTCATACATTGAAAACCCTCTATCGTATTATTACTAAAGATACATAGAAAAGATTTCTGAGCTCTCTAGTCTTTTGTTCTACTTTCACAAGAGACATTCGTTCGTATTTTCTCAGCCGGTCGATTATATACTTAAAATAGCTTTTCTTGATATCATTAGATACTAATTCCGATACGAGCCGTGGACCTGTACCAGTTAGGAACCGACCATAAATTTCGTTACCAATTTGAGGGGGTTGGGGGTGGCGCAAAAAATTACGGTTAGTGTTAGGGGGGTGGACCAGTGGAAGTAACGTTAAGGACTTATATAACGTTTAGTGCATCTAGTTTACTGCAAAAAATGGCCCTGCGAGGGTATAGGTCAATTATACCTTAATAAATAATTCTGAAAATCACTTTCATATTTCAGATTTCACACTCTTTTCTTCCTGTTTTCAAGAAAATTCCGCATTTTATCTTTTTTGTGCTTAAATGCAAACTGAATTATTAGAAACCAATTAGAAAATCCAACTATTTTGTTGATAAAAGTTAATTATTGTTGGTCAAAAAGTCTACTATTATATTTTTTGTTCAAAATTCATCTAGTTTAGTTTAAAATTGTATTATTCACTTGAAAATATAATTATGTATATAATAATATACTTATACTATACTTAGTAGTTTATGAATTCATTTTTTTTTTAATATTCATCTCATTGATTGAAAATGTAATTATTTTGTTCAAAATGCGTTTCCTTTTTGATTGACCATTAAATATTTGGGTCAAAATTCATGTTTTTAGTTTAAAATTCGTCTTTCTAGGTAGAAAATGAATTTTATTAGTTAAAAAATCATATTTTTCTGAAAAGCGAACTATTTGGTTGAAAGTTTAAGCTCTTGTTGAAAATAATTTTTTTTAAAGATTCATAATCCTTTCATGAAAATTTATCTTTTGAAATTGTTGAAATATCAACTACTTTGTTTGATGTTGAACTACTTTGTAAAAATTAAATTTTTTGGTTAAAGATTCATATTTTCAGTTGAAAATTCAACCATTTGGTTTTAAATGAATTTTGTCGTTCAAAATTCATGTTTTCGGTTAAAAACACAACTGTTTTACAAAAAATTCGACTTTTTAGGTTGAAAACTTAATTATTTTGTATACAAAATTCGTCTTACCGGGTGAAAAGTTAATGTGTTAATTCCAAAGTTAAGAAAGTGAATTTCTCGCCTTTTCAATCTTCATGTATTTAAAGAGAATCTATACAATTTAAAAGAAAATTTCATTATTTTACAAAATTTTACCAAATTTTAGGAAAATTTGAGTTAGTTTGAGATATTTTGGACTTTTTTTGGAGTTTGGTAGAAATAAAAAAAATATCCATTAAATTTTCAGAAATCTTTTCAAGTTTAAAAACACTTTTATCGATTCCAAACTTCTGAAATTCCCATTCCTAAATATCGTTTTCTTATTTTTTTATTATCTTTAAAACTTTTAGAATTCTTAAAAAAAATTATTTTTTGAAATCTTCAAATAATAATATTTTTAAATCGTTTAAAAAGTTTAAATATCTCTGAAACTTACTCAATTTTTTTCTGTGGAAGTTTCAAAATTGAAAAATTTTGCTCAAAATTTCCAAAAACTTTTAAAAAGTTCTAACTATTTTGTAAAATGATTGAAAATGCTCAAAAATGTTAAGATTTTTTTTCATTCTCTTGAACAATTTATAAAATTCTTTAAAAGATTCTAAACTTTTAGTTAGGGATCTTCAAAAATCTACATTTTGCAAAAAAAATTTAATTTTTAGGTGTTAAATTATTTTTATATCTTTTTGGAAATTTCTAAATATCTCTTAAATTTACTTGAATTATAAAATACTTTGCTGTTTTGCTTTAAAATAATCTACTTTTTTTTAGAAATTCTAGGAAACAATTTTAACTGTTTTGAAATCTTTTACAATTTTCTCTGGAAATTCACTCTTCAATATAAACAATCATCTGAGATTTTCTCCGAAAATCTTAAGAATTTGTTTTGGATTTCTTAGAAGCTTTCAATATTTTTAAAAAGCTTCTTTTATCAAAATCAGAAAAACTAAATTTTTTTAGAAATTTTTTGAAATATTTTCAAGGCTTACATTGTTTTTCATCTTTTTGAAAACTTCGAGATATCTGTTAAAATAATTTAATTTTCCTACAATTGTTTAAAATCCTGTAAGATTAGAAAAAATGGTCTTAAAATCTTCCAGATTTTAGATCATTAAAAAAATTTTCCCAAACAAATTACTGTCTTTAATAGTAAGTTTGTTCGATAATTAAATTGTTCTCATTTCTTTCAAAATGTGAAACAGAAAGACAACTAGATAAGGTTTGACTCGAAAAAATCAATTAAAAAAATATGACAATGACAACTGAATAAGACCCACAAACACAGAAAAATGTCTGCAAAACTGTTTTCATTTGTTTGAAACGTTTAAAATAATAGCCAGATACTTCTAAAAATTTAAGTAAATTTTCTATTATATAGTATATAGAAATAATTGTATTTTTAGTCCTTATCCAGCACTAATTCCCATATTTTCTTAAGGCATACTCTACGAGCCAAGTATGCCGGATTTTAATTTTCTTTGCAGGCATATTTTATTGTGAACGAAACAATCATTACTATATTTTCGTCATTTTGTAAAAAAATACGCGGTTTGAAAATTGATGAGATGAAAATTAATGAAACGATGCATTAATGAAATTGATGAGAATTCTTTTGGAACACATGATTCTATAATATTATTAAAATTATATATTTTAAAACCTATCCCAGACATTTTTTGTGGTTTATCCTGTAAATTGTAAAATGCCAATTGTCGTCCTTATTCAAAATTCAGTGGTCACTATCATGTTTTCAACTTTCTATGAAAAGGAGAATTTCGAGCCGAAGAGAAAATATTTTGTTCTGCAAGACACCAAGACCGTCTCTATTTGTAAGGTAGGGAATCCACTCTCTATACGAAGTTTCATTGGACGGATATCACGAGCGAGTCTTTCAATTATCTTTATGGGGACCATAATGTAAATTGCTCTGGTGTCAACGACGCGACAGAGGGGTCGGCGTCGATGGTCCAGTGTCGGCTCAGGCCAGGGGTTAAATTCTGTGGCTCACAAGGAGGGGTGTGGAGGACGAGAACCGGATGGGTATTGATCAACCAGGCGGCCAGCAAGACGCCGCCTCGCATCGCGCAGAGCAGGATACCTACTATGCCCACTGGATGCTTTTTCGACGCCCAAGCCACCACCGCCTCCGCGACATAGTGCCCTCGATTTCGATATATAACCACTCACTCCATTCGATTCAACCCTATGCTTCTACCATCCGCGCAATAGTTCGATCCCTCCTGCTTCCCTTTCATCTCCAAACACGTAACAACCTCTTCCTGTACCCAACACCCTGTCTGCCTGCCAGCCTGCCTGTCTGATTTATTACCCTCCTTTGCGTTCGAACTCTTCTACTCTCTATGTGTCTATGTTCATACTCTATATCTATCATTTACGTTACCAATTTTCAGCTGTTTACACCCCCCCCCCACCCACTGCCAACCCCCTTGATGACCAGACTTTTGCAGTACCCTCCTCCCCCCACACACCCGAAAGTTACGGAGTTCACGATAATTCTGCTTCTCTTGCGTTTGCATACTTTGCAGCATAATACTTTCTCAGAACAGAGGAAATAGGGTGATTTTCACGAAAATAGGGGAATAAATTCTTTTAAATAAAATTAATTTAGGGAAGAGTGGCTATCACTGGGTTGCTGTAGCCAGCAGGGTTGCACGGTTCACGTAACTCGAAGTTATATACGTATAAAACGTAATTTACGTATTATACGTAAAAAATGTAATTAATGGAACAAAATAAATGACTCGAAAGGAGGGTGGGGACAAAGAGCATAATATAACCTCACTTTTTCCGGAATCCAGATTGATTGAATTGTTTTTTATTAAATTTAAGAAATGAGTAAATGAAAAGTTGGAAGTACAAAGGGCATAAAATCCCTTGGGAAGAACTAAAGTTTAAGCGGCTGAAAGTTGAAAATCAAGCAGTTTCAAAATGTTCAATTTGTAAAAGTATTTAAAAAAATACTTGCCACGATCGTCTTCTAGCTCATATGTATGTGAATACTGTTGATCACGTGTTAATATAAATGATTGTATTTAATTTTTTAAATCTTCTGACGTCGCATATTTCTTTTATCTTAAGTAAACTCTGCAAGTCAAAGGAAAACGGGCAGTCACCATCCCGAAAACGTAAATTACATGTAAATAACTAGGCACATAAATTACGTACATAATTTACATGTAAAAAAACCAGTAGGTGCAGTAGTTGTAGTCAAGACCTGGTAGGGCCTGGTGCTGCCAGGGTACTTTTTTGGAAGGCCTGGCGGCAACAAGCCACATTCTTGTCACACGGAACATTTTTCCAGTTATGGGTCATCCATAAACTACTTGACCAATTTGGGGCTAAGAACGACCTAAACGTTTATAAATTCTTTTAAATAAAATTAATGCAGATAAAATTTTGAATTCAATACGAAACGCTTTAAATTCCTAAGATCTTAGACAAAATATATTGCATTTTTAATAAAATAGTTAATTTTTTAAACAAATAGATGAACTTTCCAGTAGCAGAGACGCGTTTCTAAACAATAGTTTAACATCTAACCAAATAGTAAAATTTTCAAGACAAAAAGACAAACTTTTTAGAAGACACTTTTATTTTCATAAAAGAATTAATTCAACGAAGAAAAATGAGTTTTTAACCAGATATTTGAATTGTCAATCAACAAGTTGGTCTTTGAAGAGACAAGAAGAATTCTCGACCCAAAAAGAAACATTTTTAACTTTAGCAATATACTGGACAAAGTTTCGACCAAAAATAGAATAGCTAAGTTTTCAACTAAAAACCCAGCTAAGAATATTGAATTTTCGACCAAATTTTTAAATTTTCAATCAAAAAGATGGATTTTCGTGCAAGAATATTAATGTTCTGTCAAAAAAGAGAAATATCCAACTGATCGAATATACAGGATAAAGTTTCAACCAAACATAGAATAGTTAAATTTTCAGATAAATATATGAGAAAAAAATTAATTTTCAACAAAGTTGTTAAATTTCCAACGAAAAAGATGAATTTTCGACCAAGAAGATTAATGTTCTACCAAAAAGGTACATTTTGAAGGATATTTTTTGAATTTTCAACAAAATTATTTAATTTTTTATCCAAAAAGACGAATTATCTACAAAAAAGTTGAATTTTCAAACAAAAATATGATTTTTTTACCAAAAAGTATAATTTCCAACCAAATACTTAAACTTTCCACCAAATTTTTGAAATTTTAAGCCAAAAAGAATAATTTTCTACAAAATAGTAGAATTTTTAAAATAAAAGTTCGTTTAAAAGGAAATAGTTGAATTTTTAAACAGTAGAATTTTTAAAATAAAATTTCATTTGAAAGAAAATAATTTAGTTTTGAAGTACTATTATGGATTGTTAATAAAACAAAGTTTATTTTTTTACAAAGTATTTAATCTTCAAGTCAAATAATAGACTTTTCAACTCAAAAGAAGCATTCATTACTGAATAATGTAACACTTCACATTTCAAATAAGGAATTGCAGTCTTAACGTAAAAGTATAAATTTTTAACCGTTAAATTTAAAACTTTACCAAGAAAGACAAATTTTCAAAAAATTACATGATATTGTAATCAAAAAGTTGACCAAATAGTAGTTTTTACCAAATAGTTATATTTTTAACTGAAAAAGATCAATTTTAAACCAAAAAGGGAATAGTTTAAATATCGGCTAACAAAATTTATTTTCGGCAAATATGAAACAAATTTTCATAAAAAATATAGATTTTTAAACAAAGGGATAAACCTTTAACTGACAAAACACATTTTCAACAAAGTAATTTAATTTTGGATAAAAAAAGGTGAATTTTTAACAATCTAATTTCATTTTTAACGAAATAATTAATTTTTTCGGCTGTAAAATAATGAAACTTTTAACGAAACGAGAGGGCAATCCGAAAAAATATAACTGTAGCCTTTTCAATAAAAAAATAACTGGAAAGTACTGCCAGGCCACTTTTTCTTTTAGGACTACAACACTGAGTGGATTTTTTCAATTATTTGAAAAACGAGTGAAGAATTTTTTTCTAATGTAGGGAATAATAATATATGTGCGAAAACGCTATGCCTAACAGCTTGTAACAACTAAATCCATTAGAAAATTTGAGAAATGAAAACAAACTGTTTTTGTGATTATGCTGAAAAAATATACCTTGAGTTTAGTAAATGCTTGTTCAGAAATATGAGGCTGTAACTATATGTATGATTATAAAAAATATTTTTAAGAGTCTAAACTAGAATATCTGATGACATAAAATATTGAAAATTACATGAATAATTTATCATAAATAATTTGCTGGTAAGCGGCATTTGGCCATCACTGGATAGGAAACAGTGGATCCAGCAATTGCCGCTAGTAGCATCACATTCTGGTTTCTTATCGTTTAGGGAACGTTAACTGAGTACCAAGTTTGTTATTTTATAACATTTTCACACAAATCGACTGTTACGAACACTTTTTCTTGTAATTTCATTAAAAATAACTTTGTTTATAAAGTGCAAAATAAAAAATGGTGATTGAACCACTGCGACCAAAGGACTTTTGAAATATGGAAAATTTATTTTCTGAAAGCAGTGTAAAATTGTTATAATCAACTGCATAAAATCACGAATTCCATTTTAATCTATAAAGGTGAATACTCACCCGAACGGTTGTATTTTCAAGCACAATAGTTAAATTTTCAAACCAAATAGGCAAATTTTTAACAAAAAAGTTGAAACCTCAACCAAATAAATAAAATTTCAACAAAATAGTTTAGTTTCCAAGCTAAACATTTGAATGTTTCTGAAAACGGTTGACTTTCAAACTAGAAAAGAAAAATTTGCAACAAGAAAGTTAATTTTCTATTAAAATAGAATAATTTTTAATAAAATAGTTGAATTTTAAACTAAAGAAGATTACTTTTTGAGAAAAAGTGGAATCGTTAAGTTTTTATTTAAAAAAAACGAATTTTAACAAAAAAACTAATTTTGAACCAGTTGCGTCTAATTAAAAAAAAAAACAAATTTTTAATAAAGTGTTTTAACTTTCAACCAAATATTAAATTTTTTGTACCAAAAAAGATAACTTTATAGCAAAATAGTTGCATTTTATATAAAAGAATCAAAGTTTCAACAAAAGTTAAGGGAGACTTACACCTTTTAGGCCGATTTTAGAACCAATTTTCAGGAGTTTATTGCGGGAAAACTAAACAGGATTTCAATACGGGACTTTTTCTAATTTATTTTAGCTTAATTGAATTTCAAATATGATTTTTTCACATACCAATGTTGACTTCCAAGATCTGGAGATGGCATTGATAGCGCCCCTTTTAAAAGTTGAGGGTTAAACAGTGTGTAGGATTGGATCCACCCTAGTTATTCGAAAAAAAAATTTACCAACACTTTTGATTCTTCTTACGCCAGCTAGGTGCTGATCCTTCACTTTTTCGAAATTTTGATTTTTTGTAAAATTGTTGACATTTTTTTCAAAAAAGTAATTCTTTTTAAATTTTTTTGTCCTACTTGAAACTGTCAACAATTACCAAACCGAAAGTTGTCAAAAATAAGCAATCAGGACCTCGCCTAGGGTTTCCTATGAATTAAAAAAAAATTTATCGCGACACATTGATTTTTTCTGCCGTAATCGGGAACACCAGTTTTGAAAAGGCAAGTTTGGGAAAACCCGTTTAAAGTCTTAGAACATTGTTCTACACAGGGGCGCACGGACCGGTCATGCGCTGTCATGTTTGATGAGATATAACTCTCGAACCAGAGAGAGTTCTGCCAAACCCTGTTAGAGGCTCATTTCTAATATCTTTTAGGTTAAAAGAATTCAACAACGAAAAAATCGATGTTTTGCAATCGACAAGGTGGAAGTCCTCCTTTATATCTCTTTGATCATACATCCAGGAAAAAAACTCTTCAACTACACCTTGGATGCCTCCTTAGCAAATACTCCATGCATTCTCATGCGAAAGGCTTTACACATATATATATATACTTTATTCCAAAATATGTCCAAATTATTGGCAATTCGTCATAGAAAAGCCTTCGAGACACGTCCAGTGACCACAGCCATGCACTATCCGATCAGACGTATACGAAAAAAGGAGCTTCAATTACACCTTGGATACCATCTTAGGAAAGACTGCATGTCTTGCCCTGCGAAAGCCCCTACACATACTTATTCTTCATGCCAAAATACGCGTACTTTATAGTAGGCCATTACTCCTAGAAATGCCATCTAGATACGCTTAATAACCACACTCATGTTCTATTTAAACATACATTTATGAAAAACCCTCTTCAACTAAAGTCTACACTTTGGATACCTCTTCAGCCAATTCCACATTTATTTCCCTGCGAAAGCCCCTACATATGGTTAATCCATTCATTATGCCAAAATACGCTTACTTTATAGGCCATTCCTCAAGAAATCCCATATAGACGCTTAGTGACCACATTCACGTTCTATTTAAACAGGCATCTACGAAAAACCTTCTTCATCTACAGTCTACACCTTGGATATCTTTTCAGCAAATTCCACTTTTATTTCCCTGCGAAAACCCCTATATATGGTTAACCCATTCTTCATGCCAAAATACGCTTACTTTATAGGCTATTCCTCCAAGAAACCCCATATAGACACGCCTAATGATCACACTCATGTTCTGTTTGATCAGCCCTCTATGAAAAACCTTCTTCAGCTACAGTCTACACCTTGGTTACCTCTTCAGCAAATTCCACATTTATTTTCCTGCGAAAGCCCCTACATGTGGTTGCAACCCATTCTTCATGCCAAAATACGTTTACTTTATAGGCCATTCCTCAAGAAATC
>JAAAKG020143455.1:0-11358 GCA_010014905.2 Druon quercuslanigerum
TAGTTACTGGGTATTAATGTAGGTGGCGAGCCGAACACTGTTCCACCTCGTTAACGTGTGAGAAACCCCCCACTGAGCAAGGGAGTCAGTCGAATGGGTAAAACCGTAATTTGTTTTACCCATGCGAGTGTCTTGCTTAGTCTGATTCCTTCACATTCACGCTTCTTAAGAAGCGAGAAAGACTGATAACATGCGTTCCGCCGGGCTCCCTCTGAAGCAATATCCAGCCCTAATCTTCCTTGCCCTTTCTTGTTCAGTGATATCTCAAATTGTACTGAAAATATATTTATATGCTGTTTTCTGCTCCACCCTGAAGGTAAAGCATTATAAGGCGCGTTTTTTAAGTGGTATCCCCAGTAGGCCTAATCCACGAGTCAATACTATACCATAATATACAATACTATAAAATACTATACTATACTATACTATACTATACTATACTATACTATACTATACTATACTATACTATACTATACTATAAAATACTATACAATGTAAAAGTAATTTGAATAAGGATTTTGTCCATATAAATCTTTAAAACGTGAAGCATATAGACTTTTACTTTTTAACTCTGCCATACTAACGCGATACTAGTTTAACAAAGGTCAATCTCGAAAGTTCTTTGGACTGATACTTTTTAATTTATTTTAAGACAAACAAATGTTTGCGTTTCGCTCCAGAGTTCTGAAATATATAGGTCAAATGAGAACTTTTACATTTAATGTGCGTTTGAAGTTGAATCTCTTTCAAAACTTCAGTGAAATGGAAAACATTTATATGCGTTTGTTTGAAACACTGATTGAAATGATGGCGGAAAGCGTCACAAGCATTTGTCGTCTTATTCAATTCTGTACTTGCAGAGTCAGTCCATAGTTTGCAGAGAGCAGCAAAACATTTTTGATACGTGGAAGTTTTTTTATTGTTCAACAAACAGTAAACCTGTAGATCGTAATGTGCATTAAAATAGCTGTGCAGTGTGAAAAGTTGAGTGAAGAATTAAACACAATAATAAAATGTACCATCAATGTAAAAATACGTCGAAAGAGTTAATGATTCTAAATTTTTCTTAGTTGTAAAAATTACAAAATTATCAGGCTCATTATTTAAAGTTACAAAATCCTCACCGAATTTATTTTTCAAATCCAAATTGCTAATTAGGTGTTGCAAAGGGAACTAATACCTAATAGGGTTATGCATTACAGCCTATTTTAAAAATTAAGAATGTGGAATATTAAAACGTCGGGAGAGAGCAGGGCTGGAAATTGCTTGATGGGGAGCAGTAGAAGAGGAGATAGATCCGTGGACCGTGCAGCTTCATTTGGATTAAAAATAATTGAATGGCGAGCTTGGATTGATTTATTTGATGTTCAATCCTACTCTTTTTCGGAATGAATTTCACGTTGAGACATGGATTGAGATTGAGATTTAATTTAAGGTAGAAACACGGATTGAGGAGGGTAGAAGAGGATTAAAAACTCGCTTAGATTGTTTCAGATTATTTCGAAATTAATTCGGTGTAAAATTTTTAATATATATATATATATATATATATATATATAATGCAGTACAGAGTTTTAAGAACGAAAACACGCACGCCTATAGTACTTATGATCATGAAGTAACTCCACTATTATTGAAAATAGCTTCGCGTCAAATTCGAACGCGCCTAGGGTGCCCGGGTGCGATCTCTCGCTTCCGATAACTATGACTTAAGCTTCTGAGGAATCTCAGTCATAAATTGAACTAAAATATTTTTTCCAGTTGTTTTTAAAGTAGGTTCTGAAAGCACCTACGGCTTTGACGATTACATTCTTACTCTAATACGTGCACTTCAATCTGGATAATCAGATTATAGAATCAGTTCTCATTAAAAAATAATCAGGTATTGACAAAATTAAACAACATGTAAGAAGTAGGAAGATTTTTCAATATACTGTTGATCAAAAAACACAATTTTTTTTTTTTAATTTACTAAACAGATACCTTAAGCCGTGGGTTTTGATTCCGTTCGGTCAAACTTCAGTTTTCAGACAACTATGCTTTGATTAATTAATGTAGAACATTTTCAATTTCTGTCCAATTGGAAAATTTCATCAAGGTAATTAGTAAATCTGGTTGAAATCTACGAAAAATAATGCTTTAAGCTTACAGACCTCTCAAAAGCAAACAATGCATATTTTTTTTAATATGATATAACGTTTTCAATATTCGTCTAATTAACAAATTTCATGCGAATATTTTCGAAATACACTTTATATATAGTAGAAATTTTGGACTGATATTTCTAAAAATAAAAAAATTTAATTTCAAATTTTGAAGCTCTAACTTTTTCAACTTTCGTCTAATTGAAAAAATAAACTGAGATAGTTTTTAAATATATTTGATATATATTGAAAACTTACAATGAAATTTCCTTATCTTTCAGAAAAATTTATTTTTTAATTTTTTAAGGATTTTCAACATTTTGAATTTTAAATATATAACTATTATAATTTTCTTTAAAATTAAAAGTCTCATTTACAAGATTTGAAAGCCTTTTATTTATCTGTAAGAAACTTTGACTAAAATTTCTAAAAGGCTCTAAATTTTTTAATTTTGAAAATGCTCTAAATTTTTTAATTTTGTTTGGAAATATCTGGTTAATGAACCTAACCATCATTTTTGGACCATTAAAAATTATATCAGACAGACACCGAAAAAAAGTCATGATTTTCGGACTCTTTGAGTACCGAAACGTAAATATTAAAGTTTGTACCGGAGATTCCTATAAATCATTTTTTTAGGATGTCGCCTGAGTATTTTTCCTGAATATAAAAAAAATCGTTGTACCCTCTTTTAAAATAATAAATTAAGTTCCCTCTAGTAAAAAAACTGTCATTTTGCGTCCAAAAGCTTCATGTGAGGTTTATATTGATTGACTTTCCGTTCTGTTTTAGATTTTGGAATAATGTGTGAAAGATGTCTGTTTTTTTAAATTCTACGTTTCTGGTGAATTTTACGTAAAAGTTCAAAAATACAAAAAAAAAGTTTACTTTCCGAACAGTTTGGGAAAAAAGAGTGCTCTAGCGTAAATAGTTTAGAACGTATGAAGATTTAAAGAGAGCCTCGAACAAACTCTAGCTCAAAGCTCGACGAGACGTTGTGGTGCTCAACCGGAAGCTACTGTGTACGTCGCGATGGTATCTATAAAGCTGAATCCCCGTTTAATCTAGCCATCACTAACACACTAAATTAACGCGCTGCAATTTTTGGCTAACTGTAATGCAAAGTACCGTACGTTACTGGACGTTACTTTAAGAAATTTGTTAATGATATTCATATCATATCATATATCATGATAACCAATCAGGAGACATATTTCCATTATAGAACAAGGCTTAGGCTACATATATCACGGCAAAAAATTCTGTAAAACATGTTTTGGAAAGACTGAACGGAGAAAAAACTTTAAATAATGCACGATAAAGTGTCAGCTTCAGCCATTCACTTTTTCCCGTGTAGGAGCAGCACCTCAGATCTAATAAATTTCAAAAATTTTAAACTTTAAACTTTGAGAAATGTGTACCGTTAAGGAATTTTTGTGCGGCTTACTAGACTAACTAATAGCGGGGAGGGGAATGTCTCATTAAGACCTCGATTTCACAATTGACCTGAGTGTGTCCGGTGAGTTTGTTCCAGGCGGGGCAACAAAAACAATATAAAATGTTAGCTATGCCGTCAGGTATCCGATGGTACCCTGACATGCGGTTAAGCCCATAATTTCTAGGGAGCAAACTTTAGCTTTCTCTTTTAAGTAAAACTTCATTCTGAGGAGGCTAGAGTGAGAATTGAAAGTGTACAGGCTAAACATGGTCTATTCTTTAAATCTGAATTAGTGAAAATTTCACTAATTAAATTAGTAAATATATGGTTTTTCTAACAAAATAGTAAACATGGTTCACTATTATTCAGTAACTTCGTTTTACTAATTCAATAGTAAACTAGCGCGATTACTAACGAATCAGTGAACTGTAACAATGTTAAAAAATCAGAAGTCATTGTGATAAATAAGTGCATGAAGGACAGGAATTATTCTGATGTTATTGACTATGTACATAATAAGGGTACTTCGGCCAGCAATATGAAAAGGTTGTTGATTTCCAGGACGCAAAAACTAGTTTTGGTACGAATACGTAAGGATTTGACAATGCCTATCGACCAAAGATTATGATTCTAAACTTAAATCTTCTTCGCCTACCGGAAGGATCGAATATTAAAAACTTTATTCGGGAATTGCGATAAGAAACAAACAAAAAAAGGCCGTTCAGCCTTACATTATCTGCGTAAAAGGTCAGGGGATAGATTCTTATTTTATTCAAGGCGGTGATCGCATAGTTCATATCCACAAAAACCTTCCACTATTTAATTAGTAAACAGAGCAAGGACACATACTACTAATTGCTTAGTGACAGTTTTATGTAATAAGTTAAAACATTTGAAAAAGTTAAATGTTTTTTTAAAGAATTTTTAAATCTCATTTCTGTTTCACTAATCTAATGAATATTTAAATTATACTTTTCAAATAATATTATTAGTACGTATTTTATAATGTCACAGCTGATAGATAAAAAAGGAACCCGGTTGGCTCCCTACGGTTTCCTGTCCATGAAACCGAACCAGGAGTAGCCCAGCCGGGATCCGACCAGAAACCTTGTTGTAGTAACGCCAACCACGGAAATTTCTGCACGGGTAGCCGCAAAATAATGATGAAATAGTCCAGCGAATCCACGAATCACTTCCTGGAATTAATTTCCACAAATAGACTCTCATTTTTTAAAAATAAAATCGCGCGTTTGTTGACTCTCGCGCTTCACGCTCGGACATAATTACGCCTCACGCTTCCCGCTCGTCTTCATATTCTAAATTTTCTATTTAATTGAGTATGGTTCAAGGTAAAGTTCCTCAAAACTCTGTAGGCTTTGAGGTACACATTCTTATCGTGACACTCGCGATGCGCGATCAATTTTTGACGGACATTTTTGAATTATTATTCGCTGAACCACCTTAAAATAAACAAAAAACAACAATAGTTTTTTCATACATTTTTCTCTATCTCGCGTTGTTATGTTCATAATAGAATCTTGGTTTTAATATTATTTTGTATGGATAAAGCAAAATATCATACAAGTCTTCTTTTATATTTTTACATATCTCGCGTCTTTTGGATTAATCTTGGAATTTTCTATTTTCAGCATAGTACTTACGATAAACAAAATCAAAATTGCGAGTCCTATTTGAAAATGCTTAAGACATTTTATAGTATTTTACAAAAGCAATTTTAATACTTTTTCGATCATAAATGATAAGAATGTAAAAATGTAATCGCGATTAAAAATTCTATATATGATTGAAAATATTTGTAAAATATTTACACAGAATTTTTAAAACATAAAAGAGGGCCAAAATAATTTTGCAGTTGCGGTAGCTGCAAAAGGAATATCTCGTATAATCAGAAAATGTAAAAATTTTTTAAGCAAAATTATTTTCTACTGCAACCTAAGTTTTCTGAACAATCGAACATTTTGTCTAGCGAAATTTTCATCGCTTGCCATTTTTAAGTGTAGATTTTACTGCAGATAAATTTTTCAACACGTTATTATCGTAATTTCGCCAATTCACACCTGTAAAATAATACCACATCTTTCCTACACAATTAGTAAATGATATGAACTCCAGGTTTTATTTTTCCTCAAAATACAGGGCCTGAATTTTTCAGAAATTCAGAAATCAACTCTGCAACTGATTCTATGTATATTATTTGCCAGTGGATCCATTATTTAGATTTTTAGAAACTACATACAAAGTTCCGTGTACCTACGGCCACGCAAAACGTGTGTGCCGCCTTGACTGGGACGTCGCGTCGTGTCGCTGACCGCCTTAGTTCGAACCGGCTACCTCCCAGTTTGTTATCACAAAACACAAACTGCTAACATGATGCTCCTTTTTCAAGCGTCCGTTTTCATATGTTCCCAAAAAGTTTTCGACATTAGAGAAATTCTAGAAAATTGGAGTGCAATTAAAACTCTTAGTAAAGGAGGCCGAAAGACCCTGTTTCCTCAGTTGTATTACCCTATAACTGTTGACAATTTTCGTTTTAGGATAAAATTGAACCAATTGTTGAATTCGAAGGACTTTAAGCTATCAGATCTCTTTGTCAAACAATTCAGGGATTTTTTTCAACGAGCTTCAATCAAAACAAGTTAGGAGTCTCGAATTATGATTCTGCCATTAGTACGAGGCTGCCCACTCCTAGATGCGTGCGGCTTAAACGCCTGTTGGGCGTTTTCGCAGTGAGAGACTTACACATACTGAATCTTTCTCAATATTATCTTTGAAAAAAGAAAGTTACAAAGTTTTATATAAATCAGGTAAGAGGTTATTGAAAGCATAGTCTGTACAAAATTCCAATTTATATTCCCAACTCCATAATAATATCCAGCAATTCTCACTAACCACCCCTAACACTTTTAATATCACAATTCCTTAGTGTCCATGTAATACAACCATAACATTTTTAGATTGAGACTAGTTACATAAGCCATCTTTAAAGAGCTCCAGATTATGTTCTCGGCATCATAATAATATTCGATAACCACTAAAATCCACCTTCCGCACTTTTAAGGAAACAATTCCAAAGTTTCTTCGCGTAAAATACCACAAAACATGAAGTCCGTTAAAAATGCTGGTTGATGTTTTTTATAGTTACTTACTATCACTGTGATCATGGTGATATATATTTTATTATTGGAAAGGTGACTGGTGTGATAATTTAAAATTTGAAATTGGTTTAGCATTTTTATTTGGAGGCAGATTAGATCGGGTTCATTAACTGTGCTAGCGGTCGACTTTGTACTTGAAAAATTCTGGTCGAACCAACCAGAATTCTATTTAATTTAACTAGAATAGAGTGTTCAATATGCCCTTACTATAATTTTTGTTTAAAAGTATCAGCAGTTTCAGGTTGACAATTTTCTGGTTAATGTTACCAGAAATTCGGGCAATTTTCTGGTAGCTTAAGAAAACAAAGTTCTAGTCAACATAACCAGATATTCTGGTAAACGTAACCAGATGTTCTGGCAAGCTCAAGCAGATATTCTGGTAGACATCAATTTTGGGCTATTGAATTTCGATACTCTTCTACCTTCATAGAGTCTTCCTAATCCCCTCTGCAATTGCATGGATCACATGTTACATTTCCCCAAAGAAAATAATGTAACAAAGTTTCCGAAAAAAATGTGCAGCGACTATGTTCTGCTTCGCTAAAATTTCATCTCTGTATAATCTATATGTGGATATATGCATTAATAAATGGCGATAGATACAACACTCGAAGCAAAAGCAGCATAATGTTGATGCGTTCTGTTTCTGAAACTATTCGTTAAGACTATTTTGTTCGTGATTTTACATCATATGCATGTAGATCATTGTCTACAATGTTAATATTGTCAAGAATATTTTTCAAAGACACCCAAAAAATATGTGCATGGTTCGGAAGTACTCCTGTAGCACTGGTGTTTTAACAGATAACGCGCAATTTCTTCTTTATAAACCAAATAATTTCACGGATCTTTATAATTATTTGTATTTATATGACTGAAAATACATTTAACGAATCGCGATTATTCGAGAATTGGACATTTACGCCGAAGCGTCAATTGACACATCCAGCAAAATGAAACGAGACAAAAGACATATTTCTCGAAAGCGCGACAAAATCGCGGCACTTCTGTTATCAGAAATATGAACCAAAATAGTGTCGAATATTATAATGGGATTAAGAACATAATACGTAGTTTTTTGAAGGTAAATTGTCTGAATATTCTCAATTAGAACATTGTATAGCTGTTCTACATGAAAATCATTAAAATTGTTTCATTAGAACTACTAAGGGTGGTTTGCGGAGATGGTGAATGTTACTATGGAGTTAGGAAAATAACTTTTAGTTTTCTAACGGTTAAAAACCTGATGATGTCCACCCGAAATATGATGGAGTCACCCAGAGTATGAAGCAGTCCAGAAGTAGTGACAGAAGTAGGCACAGTAATCATGGAGTAGTCCCTTCAGCGGTCGGTAATAACAGTCGGCTATCTGACTCCTTGAATAATCAGTGCATAGTCTTTCGATAAATACAGAGTCAGTTACAGAGTTGAATTATAACTAGCAAAAAATCAAAGCCCTGTATTTTCAGTGAAAGATCAATCCTGGATTAGATATCATATAATAAGTATGCGGGAAAGATGTTGCATTCTTCTCTGAGCATGATTTGTAGGAATCAATATAATTTCATTTTTATTAATGAGAGTTGATTTTTCAAAAGTTATTCATAGGTCACCGGAGAGCAAAAAAGAGCAAACATATGTCGGAAGGTAATTTTTAAATGATTGAAATCAGTCTGTACGTTTATATTTGTATACACGTGCTTTCAGTCACTCAATGTTTAGGTTATGCAAAAAACCAAATGCGTAATCAGGTGTAACCATCAGGTATTCCGAAAATGTCAAAGGTAAACAAGTGGAAGCATTTATCTTTCAAAGGTAAAGGGTGTTTTTTAACGTTGTTTTTTTAATTCAAATAAAGCACACACGAATTCGTTGACAACAATTGTTGTTTGTTTAGTTTGGTAGCGTATGGTATTCAATTTAATCTTTGAAAACAATTTCCGACAAGTGTTCACTGTGACTATGTTTAACAAATCTCATTCAGCCGGCCTAATTTTTGTTCGCTTTTTCGAGAACGACTGGAGAAATTTCATGAATAGCGTGTTCAATGTTGGCCTCTAGCTCATCAGCTGTTTGCGGCTTGACGAAGTAGACGAGGGATTTAACGTAGCCCCATAAAAAAGTCTAAAGGCGTCAAGTCGCAAGAGCGAGGTGGCTAATGGGCATGACCCTTTTTCCATATCATTCGTCTATCGAACATCTTCTTCAATAAATCGATGATTTCAGTGACCGTGAAACTTGTTGCGGTGGACATTTGGCGGAAATTATTTGGAAAGGTTAAATTGCATACGATACGCTACCAAAATTAACAAATAACAATTGTTGTCGAGAAAGTTTTTTGTGCTTTGTTTTAATTAAAAAAAAACTACGTTAAAAAACCACCCTTTACATATAAGCTTTTAGACGCAGTGAAATCAGGTGCCTCAAAACAGTCTATTTTGCAGAATTTATTTTATGACCGTGAAATTTACAAATCATTAGAAGAAGAATCTGTCCAAGTTCGATTTTAACAGCTTTTAAAATAATAAGTTTAATTGTAATTTTTTTATATGATGAAACCATTCACTTTATAATGCGCAATTCAAAACTCTGTTAATTTAAAAATTTAATATTAAAAATTTTCTTCTAAGCTAACATTTTTAATTTAAAGAACTTCAAAATGTAGACTTGAAGATTTAAATAATTAAAAATTAAAAGCGTTTGCAGTGGAAAATTTTGTATAAAAACATTTATTCTTTACCATTTATTACTGATGTAAATATTTAGAAATTCTAAACAAATTTCAAAAATAATTTTAATTTGGAAAAAATTGAAAATAACTTCTAGATTTCTCAAGATCTGGATATAAAATTTTGAAGCTTTTCAAGGATGTTTGAACTATTTTAAATTAAAATTCTTTAACTTCTAAATTACGAAGTATTCAGTTAAAAAAATTAATTTTTCAATTTTTTATTTTTTTAGCTTAAAATTGCTGAAAATAATAAAACTTTGAAGATTGTAAAGTTCATTGATTGATTATTTAATTTAGAGCATTGAAAATAACAACATGGATTTATATTTTTTGAATTGAATGTGAATGTTTGAACTCTGTACTTTTTAGGAGTTAAAAATGGTAAATTTGTAGATTATCTGCATTTCATTTAAACTGATTTATTTGGAACGTGTTACTACTATCTATTTTATACGTCTGAATTATTGAGAATTTAAAAAGATTGAAATTTAAAAGTTCCAATTTAATTGCTTTAGTTTGCAGTTTGTTTTTTATTACTTCAAATGGAATATTTGTTATATAGTTTTATTATAATTAAGGAGTACAGTGGCGTAACTAGCGGTGTTCCATGTGTTCCATGAACACAGTCCCCCAAACTTTGGGGGCCCCCAAAGTTTCAGTACCAAATTAAACTATTTTCAAAAGAAACGGTTATACTTTGGAGTTATGGCTCCAGCTGGAAATGGCATAAAAAATTTTTTTGAATGCAGAGTTGCGTCTTTTCCATAAATGTAGCTCTAAATATGCGGGTAAATGCAAATTAGAGTCATTTTTATGACTAAATAAAAAAAATAATTGAAGACAAATGCTGTTATTAGTACCGTTTTTGGTGAAAATTAGACGTTTTTAGTCGATTTTTTCATTCTAGCCTAACTCCAACCCTCAGTTGTCAATGTAAATCTATAATTTGAAAAGTTAAAGAGGTCCCCAAGGGGCCCCCTCGATTTTTTTATACCATTTTGTTCCAATCACAGCACGTATTTTCGCTTATTTTTTGGTATTTAGTGATAAAAATGGCTCTAATTTGCATTGCTCCGCATAATCAGGGGTATTTTTATCGAGAAGACGCAATTTTGCATTAAAAAAGCATTTTCAGCTGAAGCCATATTTCCAAAGTATTACCGAAGAAACGGATCATTAATTGTCACTGTAATTCTTTGGTGAGCGGCTGATGACTGGTTTGTATCAGTTTAAAAACGACCGCCACCAGCCAATCTGCCATCTCTTTATTCTATCTTTACTCACTTGTTGCTACAGTCGGTAAATGCCCAACACCATGATTATTCCGTCGAGTATCCTAACTTACCTAAAGATCGAACTTTCATGTTCTTCGATCTTCGCATAACCTCACGATTTTGTTTTGACAATTAGTAATGTCAGACAATGTCAGGTTCAAAGTCTCAATCTCGCATTTATTTATCCGGTGCACAAAAACGAAAAAAATCAGCAGAAGTGTTAGAAAAAAATAAAAAGCTGCCGAAAATCAATCAGTATTTTACGGTTTCACATTCTGAAACTGCGGATCATGAACGTAGAGGTGCGTTGTTATACAAAAACTTATCAATTGTCAAAAATGCAGAAATTTATTTTGTGTAAATCTTCGTTTACAATAGAGAATTCTTTTCTTCTGTAGTTCTCAATGCCGAAGGCGAATCAACAACGAGCGTTACCGATTTTAAATCCGATTCGAACCCAAACGATGAAAAAATTAGTTCTGTTTTCGAAAAGCCTATTTCAACATCGGAAGAATCCGAGCCTATTCCCAGTACATCAAGAATTTCTGATCGAGGTGAAATATAATTACATGCAATTGACAAAATTTTGCACAAT
>JAAAKG020143456.1:0-11358 GCA_010014905.2 Druon quercuslanigerum
TTTTCAGCTAAATAATAAAATTTTCTACTGGAATAGTTAAATTTTTAGTTTAAAAGTCAGAATAAATGAGGAGTAAGCGAATGATACGTGGTAGATCCATTTTTTGAAGAAAAAAATGAGAAAATGATCCTGAGAGATGAATTTTCAATTAAAATTATGAATATTAAACTGGAATACTTGAATTTTCAACAACAAAAATAATTTTTAAACAATGAGATTAACTTTTAAAGAAAAAAACTATTTTCTACCAAAAAAATTTGATTTTCTACCAAAAAAAGACGTTTTTAAAAAACAAAATACGTGATTTTTCCAGGAAAGAAATGAATTTTAATTGAAAAGTACAAATTGACATTTGAATTTTCAAACTTTTCAACTAGAATAGGTAAATTTTCCATTCAAAGTGGAACGATTAAATTTTCAGTTGAAAGAAATTACTTTCAACCAAACTGATAAATTTTTAACTAAAATAATTAATTTTCAACCACATAGTTAAATTTTCATCCAAAAATATAATGTTTAATTTTTCTGTTAAAAATCTAATCCTCAATATAAATGAAATGAAAAAAACAATATTTGAGAAACAAAATAAATCTTTTTAAATTTAC
The DNA here is from genome assembly GCA_010014905.2 of Druon quercuslanigerum. Classification (NCBI taxonomy): domain Eukaryota; kingdom Metazoa; phylum Arthropoda; class Insecta; order Hymenoptera; family Cynipidae; genus Druon; species Druon quercuslanigerum. The sequence continues at coordinate 606 of JAAAKG020143456.1, forward strand.
TTAATAATTTATTTTAAACAAAAAATTATTTCTCTACCATTAAAGATGAGTTTTAACCAAATAAATCAATTTTCAACCTAAAAACGTTAATACTCAACAAAAAAGGCTCTATATCTATCTCAAAAAATTTCAACCTGGACAAAAATCCTGGACAAAAAATTATTTTTCAACAAAGTCGCTCAAAACAAAATAGTTTAACCCTCAAGCAAAAAAGATTAATTTTCGATCAAACAGTTGTATTCTTATCCAATAAAAATGAAATTTCTACTAAAACAGATGAATTTTTAAATCAAGAAGATGAATTTTGAAACAAATAATTCACTTTCTGTTAAAAAATATTTCAGTGAAACAAGATATAAGAAATAAGTTTCTACGAAAAAAATCGAATTCTCAATCAAAAAATACGAATTAAAACAAAAATAACTTTTTAACGAAATTATTGAATTCTCTACCAAATAGTTGCATTTTTAATCCAAAAATATGGAGTTTATCTTAAAATCAAAAGGAATTTTTATTAAATTTTTGTTTTAAATAGTTGAATTTTTATCTAAAACGATTCTAATCGGCTTTCCAAAATTAAAATATGAATTTTGTTAACAAAAATAAGTTTCTACAAAAAGTTGACTTTTCAGACCAAAAAAAGAAATTTTTTTAACCAAAAAGCATTAATTTTTAACAAAATAGTTGAATTTTCTATCAAATAGTTGCATTTTTATAAAAAAAAGATTAAGTTTCTACCAAAACTGATACATTTTTAATCAAAAAAATAAAAGTTTTTTTTATAAGTTTTAAACAATAATAAACCAACAAATCAACTTTCGAAAAATAAATCAATTTTCAACCTAAAAGCATTAACTCTCAACAAAAAAGTCTCTATCTCTATTAAAAAAAAAATTCAACAAAGTAGTTCATTTTTTAACCACGCAATTTAATTTTCAATTAACAAATATAAGTTTCCAACAAAGTATTAAAACTTTCACCCAAAGAAAAAGAATGTTTTTAAATGAGAAATAAGTTTTTGCGAAAAAAATCGAATTCTCAATCTAAAAATACGAAAGCAAAGAAGATTCTGGTTTGAATTTTTTTAAATACAAATTTTTACTGAAATTTTTTAACAGAAAAGAAGAATTTTTAAACAAAAAGTTTAAACTTCAAGAAAAAAATAAGTTTCTAAAAAAAATCGATTTTTTAAAAATAATAACCTGAACTTCAAATAAATTACTTGAATTTTCGTATAAAAAAACCCAAATTTTCATCAAAATTTTGAATTTAGAACTAGAAAAGTTCAATTGTCAACAAAAAATGGAATGGTTAAATTTTCAGTTTAAAAAAAATTAATTTTCAACTAAAATGATGAAGCTTCAACTAGAATAGTTGAATTTTTTGCCAAAAAGATGATTCTTTAACCATAAACTAGCTTAATTTCTAAATAAAACATATTTTGTACCAAAAAAATGTGGTTTTCTACCAAAAAAGTCGTTTTTAGAAAATAAAGTACGTGATTTTTCAAGGAAAGAAATTAATTTCAATTGAAAAGGATAAATTATTATTTGAATTTTTTAATTTTTCTACTAGAATAGGTCAATATTTAATTGAAAATGGACCGATTAACTTTTCAGTTGAAAGAAATGACTTTCAACCAAACTGATAAATTTTCAACTAAAAAAATAAATTTTCAACCAAAAATATGTTTAATTTTTCTGTTAAAAACATAATTATAAAAAAAAAAGATTTTAGAATCTTGAAATATTTTGAGGATCGGATATCTTATGAATGAAATGACAAAAACAATATTTGAGATACAAAATAAATCCTTTCAAATTTACTTATTTATTTTAAACAAAAAAAATATTTCTCTACCATTAAAGATGAGATTTAACTAAATAAATGAATTTTCAACCTAAAAATATAAATTAATTCAACAAAAAAAGTTTCTATCTCTATTAAAAAAAAATTTCAAACTTGACAAAAATTCTGGACAAAATTATTTTTTAACAAAGTCGCTCAAAAACAAAATAGTTTAACCCTCAAGCAAAAGATTAATTTTCAACCAAACAGTTGAGTTCTCATCCAAGAAAAATGAAATTCCTACTAAAACAGATAAATTTTTTAAATCGAAAAGACAAATTTTCGGAAAATATATATATAAATTTTCAAAAAAAGAAGAATCTGGTTGGAATGGTTTAAAATAAAAATTGTTAACGAAATTTTTAAACAAAAAGTTTAAACTTCAAGAAAAAAAAATTTTCTAAAAAAAATCGATTTTTTTCATATAAAAAAGACAGCTTTTCATCAAAATTGTTAAATTTAGAACTAGAAAAGTTCAATTTTGAACAAAAAGTGGAATAGTTAAATTTTCAGTTAAAAAATAATGAATTTTCAACTAAAATAATGAAGCTTCAACTCGAATAGTTAAATTTTCTGCCAAAAAGATGATTTTTTAACAATAAAGATTATTTTCTAAAGAAAATACAAATTTGTTGCAAAGTAGATAAATTTTCGAACAACTAGTTTAAAGTTTAAACCTTAAAAAGCTTAAGATTTTTAATTATTTTTTCAGCAAAATAGTTCAATTTTTAACTGGAATAATTAAATTTTTAGTTTAAAAGTCAGAATAAATGAATAGTAAGCGAATTAAACGTGATTGATCCATTTTTTGAGGAAAAAAATGAGAAAATGTATGTATAAAAAAAATTAATTTTCCAGAAAAGAGTTTATTTTTCAACCAAGTAAATTCATTTTTATCCTGAAGGACGAATTTTCAACTAAAATGATGAATATTAATATGGAATACTTGAATTTTAAAAAACAAAAACAATTTTTAAACAATGAGATTAACTTTTAAAGAAAAAAATTATTTTCTACCAAAAAAATTTGATTTTTGACCAAAAAAAGCCGTTTTTAAAAAACAAAATACGTGATTTTTCAAGGAAAGGAAAGAACGATTAAATTTTTAGTTAAAAGAAATTTTTTTCAATAAAACTGATAAACTTTTAACTAAAATAATAATTTTTCAACCACATAGTTAAATTTTCATTCAAAAAATATAAATTTTTAACAAAAACTATAATGTTTAATTTTTATGTTAAAATATAATTCTTAATAAAAAAACATAGATTTTAAGCAAAATATTTCAATTTTCTACTATAATAGTTAAATTTTTGTTTCAAAAATTAATTTTCAACAAAGCAGTTACATTTTCAACCAGAGATGAATTTTCAATTAAAATTATAAATTCAACAATTCCCTGTTCTAAGTCAGAATAAATGAAGAGTAAGTGAGTAAAACGTGATAAATACATTTTTTTTAATTGATTGTTTTGTTTGTAAAAAAATTAATTTTCCAGAAAAGAGCTTATTTTTAAACTAAGTAAATTTTCGATTTTTCCTCAATATTTACATTCAAGTACCAGAATTTTAATTCTTGCAATATTTTGATTTTTAACTGAAAAAAAGAATTTTTTAACAAAAAATTTAAACTTCAAGAAAAAAAATCGACTTTTTAAAACAATATACCTGAATTTGCAACGAAATACTTGAATTTTCATATAAATTAATAAATTTTCAACAGCAAAAATAATTTTTAAACAATGATATTAACTTTAAAAGAAAAAAAATTATTTTGTATCAAAAAAATTTGATTTTTTACCAAAAAAGTCGTTTTTAAAAAACAAAATACGTGATTTTTCAAGGAAAGAAATGAATTTTAATTGAAAAAGACAAATTAACATTTGAATTTTTAGATTTTTAAAATAGAATAGGTCAGTTTTCAATTCAAAGTGGAACGATTCAATTTTCAGTTGAAAGAAATTACTTTCAACCAAACTGATAAATTTTCAACTAAAATAATAAATTTTTAACCACATAGCTAAACTCTCATCCAAAAAATATAAATTTTCAACAAAAAATATAATGTTTAATTTTTCTGTTAAAAATATAATTTTTAATAAAAAAATAGATTTTAGAATCTTCGTAGAAATTGAAATTTCTTCTAAAACAGATGAATTTTTAAATCGAAAAGACAAATTTTCGAAAAATATATATGAATTTTCAAACAAAGAAGATTTTTATTTGAATTTTTAACATTAAAATATAAGTTTTAAACGAGAAGTAAATTTCCTAGAAAGATATTTAAATTTTCAGCCCGAAAAGACGAATTTTCAACAAAAAAGTTGAATTTTCATACGAAAAAATGTTTATTTGAGTTTTAAACACCAAAATATGAATTATAATCAATCACATTTTCGATTAAATAGTTAAGTTTTCAACCAAACAGTTGTATTTTTATCCAATAAAATGAAATTTCTACTAAAACAGATGGATTTTTAAATCAAAAAGATGACATTTGAAAAAAATAGTTTCATTTTCTGTTAAAAAATATTTCAGCCTAACAAGAAATACGTTTCTACAAAAAAATCGAATTCTGAAACCAAAATGACAAATTTTTAAGTAAAAAAAATAACTTTTCAACGAAATTATTGCATTCTCCACCAAAAACTTGCATTTTTAACCCAAAAATATAAAGTTTATCGTGAAATCAAAAGGAATATTAATTAAATTTTTGTTTTAAATAGTTTAACTTTTATCTAAAACGATTCTAATCGGCTTTTTAAAATTAAAAGATGAATTTTATTAACAAAAAACAAGTTGAATTTTCTATCAAATAATTGCAATTTTATCAAAAAAAGATTAAATTTCTAGCAAAACTAATACATTTTTAATAATAAAAAAATAAAAAAGTTTTTTTTTTATAAATTTTAAACAATAATAAACCACGAAATCAACTTTCGATAAATAATTCAATTTTCAACCTAAAAGCATAAATTTTCAACGAAAAAGTCTCTATCTCTATTGAAAAAAAATTCAACAAAGTAGTTCATTTTTACCCACGCAATTTAATTTTCAATTAAAAAATATCAGTTTTCAACAAAGTATTAAAACTTTCACCCAAACAAAAATAATTTTTTTAAACAAGAAATAAATTTCTGCGAAAAAAATCAAATTCTCAATCTAAAAAGACGAATTTTTAACCAAAAAGAATTATTATTTTAAAAAATGGTTTAAATATCAACCAAAAAGTTCAATATTTATTTAAAAAATATGGAGTTATCTTAAAAAAATAGAAAAATTTTCACTAACAATTTTTTAAAATACTTAAATTTTCATACAAAAAGGATTTCAATTGACTTTTCAAAATATAATATTCTTAACAAAAAATAAATTTCTACGAAAAAAATTTACTTTTTAAATCATAAAGACAATTTTTTTAAACAAAAAGGATGAATTTTTAACATAATAGTTCCATTTTCTATCAAACACTTGCATTTTTATCCAAAAAAGATTAAATTTCTACTAAAAATGTACATTTTCTGCAAAATATATGAAATTTCAAGCCAAAAAGGCCAATTTTTCCAACAAAAAATTTTTTTAAACAAAATAGTTGATTTTTCTACCATATAGTTGCTATTTCATCCAAAAAATATCATATTTGTACTAAAATATATGGACTTAATGAAAAAATGACAACTTGTTTTTCGAAAGTTGAACTTTCATCCAGAAAAGATTTCAGTTCACTTTTCAACACCAAAATTAAGTATAAGAGCTTTTAGCCAAAAGTATAACTTTTTAACAAAATTTTTGAATTCTTTACCAAATAGTTACATTTTTATCCAAAAAATATGAAATTTCTCTTTAAAAAGATAAATTTTTGATAAAAAAAGGACAACCTTCAGACAGGAGTTCCATTTTTATCCAAGAATGATGACATTTCTATTAAAAAAGTTGCATTTTCAAATAAAAAAGACAATTTTTCAACAACAAATATATCAGTTGAATATTCAACACCTAGTACGAATTTTAAATAAGTATATTTCCTACAAAACAGTTGAGTTTTCAACCGAAAGGGATGAATTTTTAATCAAATTTTTGAGTCTTCAAACAAAGATTTGCATTTTGATCCAAAAAAAATGAAATTTTTACTAAAACAAATTAATTTTCAAATCAAAGACAAATCAGAAAAAAAATTAATTTTTAACCAAAATAATTGTTAGTTGAGTTTAAAACATCAAAAAATTAGTTTTAAACAAGTAAAACTTCTATGAACAAAACATGAGAAAATATTAGAGATATAAAGTAAATATTTTCAAATTTACCTGTTTATTTTAAACGAAAAATTACTTTTCTACCATAAGAGATGACTTTTGAACAAAATACTTGATTTTCCAACAAAATAAATAACCAAAAGGGATTTTTTTTAAATAAAATTGTTGAATCTTCAAAAAAAACAGTTCAATTTTTACCTAAAATAGATTTCAGTTGACTTTTAAATACCAAAATATTAGTTTTTAACGAGTAAAATTGATACAAAATAGTAGAATTTTTAACCGAAAACGATGACTTTTTAACAAAATTGTTGATTTTTTAAAATAACAGTTCCATTTTTATTCATGAAAGATGCAGTTTCTACTAAAATAAATGAATTTTTAAACTAAAAAGGACAAATTTTTAAAAAAAGTTGTATTTTTACCTAAAAAAGATTTCATTTGACTTTTTAACACCAAATACGAATTTTAAATAATTAGTTTTTCTAAAAAATAGTTGAACATTAATATTCAAATACCAGCATTTTAATCTTTTAATATTTTAAGGATCCTCAAGCAAAGAACTTTAATTGTTAACCAAAAAGTTGCATTTTCATCCAAGAAAGATGAAATTTTTACTAAAACAGATAAATTTTTAATAGAAAAGACAACTTTTCAAAAAATATTTTTAAATTTTCATACGAAAAAGATTTTATTTTCACTTTTTAATATTATATTAGTTTTCAACGAGAAGTAAGCTTCCTACTATAATTTTCAAGAAAACGATTGAAATTTTCGAATCAAAAAGACCATTTTTCAACAGCAAAAAAAGTTGAATTTTTACCTAAAAAAGATTTCAAATGACTTTTCAACACCAAACACGAATTTTAAACAAGTAATTTTTTTACAAAATAGTTGAATTTTCAAAAAAGCAGTTGAATATTTTTCCTTTGACCATTATTAATTAACAATTAAAATTGAACAATTAAATATTTGTTCTGCTTAACAGTTAAATTCATAATAAATGTCTGTACAAATTATCCTTTAATTAATTTAAGTTAAAAAACATAAATGTTGAATCTATATTTTCCGTCAACAAATAGAAACATTCCATGCTTTTTTGCCGAAAACTGTGTTCTTTTTTCGAAAAACAACAACTTATTATGCTTATCCGGCTGTAAAATATAGTCAACAATTTGAATTTACTTTTATTATAAATTTTTTTTCTGTCAGAAAGGGATTTTAATTTTAATTATATTTAAACCATTTTCTGGAACAAATACAATTTTTCAATAAAATACATGAATTTTTCACGAAATAGTTGTATTATTAACTAAAAAAGACAAATATTCAACTAAATAGTTGAATTTTTAATTAAGAAAAAAAGAATTTGCAACAAAAAATTAATTTTTACTAAAAAAAGATAATTTGTCAACCAAAACTAAAATAACTAGGTTTTAAGTTTTAAAAAATCAACTGGAATAATAGTTATATTTTCAGTTAAAAAATAATAATTTTTAACAAAAAAAAAACAGATTTCCAAAAATAAAGTTAAACTTTAAGCAAAACAATTCCTTTTCATCCAAAGAAAAAACAAATTTTCAATCAAATAGCTCATTTTTCCATCAAAGAAATGATTTTTAAATCAAATTGTAAATATTTAATTGAAATAGTTGAATTTTTAACTAGAGTGGTGAGCTTTTAACTAGAATAATTGAATTTTTGACCAAACAGATTGAATTTAAACGAAGAAGATCGATTTCTACCAGAAAGGGGAATTTTCGACTAAAAAGGATTATTTTTCGACCAAAGTTTAAATAATTTAATTTTTAATCAAAAAATAAATGTTAAAAGAGAATATTTAACTGAAATAATACCTAAAGTTTTAGTTTAAAAAAAATTTCAACTTAAAAACATCCAAATAAAAAACAAGTTTTCAATCAAACAGCAACCAAAGAAATGGTTTTTTAATTAAAAGGATAAACCTTTAACCAAATAATTTAATTTCCAACCTAAAAGATAAGTATTTCACTAAAATGATAAAATATTTAAATGGGATACTTGAATTTTGCACCGAAAAGAAGAATTTTTAAATAAGAAAATTAACATTCAAAGAAAAAGATAATTTTCTAAACAAAAAACCAATTTTTTAAAAACAAAGTATTCAAATTTCCAACGAAATAGTTGAATTTTTAATTAAACAAAAGCTAAATTTTTATTAGAATTTTTGAATTTTGAACTAGAAAATATCAATTTTTAACAACAAAAAAAGGATTTTGAGCAAAATAATATAATTTTCTACTGAAATACTTAAATTTTCAGTAAACAAAAAATGATTTTCAAAAAAGTAGTTATATTTTCGAAACGTGTGGAACAGCGATTTTTAAAACTCCTTTATTCTAAATCCGAAATATAATTGTTTAAAAAAATTCCCGTTCCATCTAAAAAAATTCCCTCTTTAAAGTGAAATTTTATTTATTTACGGAAACTCCCTCTTCTAAAATAATAGCGATTATTATTTTCTACAAATTTTCTATTTTAAGTCAGGATAAATGAGGAATAAGCGAAACTCAAGTCAGCAAAAAAAATCTCACAAAGCAAAAAATTGCAAAAAGGTTTTCTTATAATAGAAAACAGTAAAAATTCTTTCTCTAAAAAGTCGAGATAAAAATGTGCAGAACCAGATTCACGGAATGTTACATTCTTTAAATAATATGACAAGCTCTTTTTTAATTAATAAAAAGCCGGTAATTTTTAGGGCTCTTAGGATAAAATTATTAAATTTTCTAGGTTACGTCAAGTGCATTAAATAATCCCCGGTCAAGTTGCTACCCTGGTTTCTTTCTGTTGTAATTTTCAGGATGACTGAAAATATTTTTAAAGGTTACAGAAAAAGAAAAAATTGTTTCTAAAAATTTACTTTTCTTGTAAAAAATAGGGTAAAAAGTAAAAAAATTGATAATATCGGTACGTTCATTCGTTGAAAATCTAATACTATTTTATTAAAAACAAGTACATAACCTCTGCTCGTTAGACATAATAATTCAAATTTAGATTCATCTTGAATCACCAATCATTTTTTTATACAAAAATCGTATTTTCATGAAAACAGAATATTAAAATCGGAGAAATATGGGCGTATCGTAAAAGAATAATAAAGATAGAACTAGAAAAAAAATAACTTACCTTCGCTGTTGAGCCTGCAGAAGGGCTGGAGGAGTTCGATAAATGATAAATTGTTCTTCTGACAAGTTGCTTCGGCATTGTTCGAACAAACTGCAGCTACTTGAGGTGAAAATGTATTCACGATAAACTCCCGAGGGGTTAACTTGCACTGTGCCATCGTTATTCCAATTTAATTTCCGCGATGTCCACGAATTTAATTTTACTTGATTGAGTTGGTTTGATCAAAAAATTATCAGTATTTCTACATTTCATTCGCGATCACACTCCGTATATCATAAAAGGCACAAAACACGAAATCCAGAAAACCGACTGTCGTGCAGTCATCTGACAATTTGACATTCAATCGACAGTTGTGATTGTTGTAGCAGGGGTTTTAAACCCCTTGCTTGATTGAAAAATCAATAGATTCTTACGCAATGTATTTATGATTTAAAAAAAGAAAAAGAAACTTATGTTTTCGATATTCTCGATTCATTGTTCACAGTTTCGTTCTTTTCGTCCATATAGGTTTTGACAGGTTCAATTTTGAGGTTAAAAAGATATAGAATTCATAAAATTCGTGTTGACCACGAAGTATGTACGATAGACGATATCAGCCCTATTAGGTATTTTCCATAGAGATATTACAGATAGAGTAGGCATGCGTATAGGTGGTAGCGTCTTGCGAATGAAAAGAGAAAGAGAATCATTTATGTTTTTCTCTTTCTATCTTTCGTTGTGTACTGCGCATGCGTGACTCTGATTCAACGGGCCAGTAGACAGAGAGAGAGCAATACATAAATTATCATCTCTCTCTTTCTTTATAAAGGCCGGACTCTCCCACTTGTATGTGATCCTATAGCATACCTACTCTATCTGTAATATCTCTATGGTATTTTCACTTAACTATCAGCTTCGTAATGAATAATAATTACTATTATTTTATTATGTCATTAAATAGTTCTTAACAAATAAAAACTATTTTATTAGTACACTTATGTAGACAAAATTAGTTTTTACGAAGATATTAGCAAAATAAGGCAAAAATAATTGCCAATATCCCATGCATTTGTTCATTGTTTTCCCCTCAGCAATCAACGAAGTGAAGTTAGCTGGTGGTTTAAGTGAAAATACCTAATGTAGAATAAATGTGACGTACGATTTTACCATGGCCGAGTGGCGGCGCTGGCTGTACTTTTAGGCCAAAAATTATTCACATGCATGGGGAAAATACAAATTTTATTTATCTGTATTATTAAAATAAGTTTTTTGTGTATATTTATCTCGAAAAAATATTTGGTAGTTCATTAAATTTCCAATAACACTTTTCACAGAGTATCCATAATAATTCTACAAAGTGAACATGAAGAACAATTAAAATATTAAGTTTTTAGCATTGGCATATATGTAAATATTGTAAACTGTGAAAATAATTAATTTAATTTGATAATAAATAAATTAATTAATAAAAAATATTAAATTAAATAAAAAAAATAACATTATTAAATA
>JAAAKG020143457.1:0-11357 GCA_010014905.2 Druon quercuslanigerum
CGAAGCACCGAATGCACCACAAAAATTCAGCGATTGAAAGGGTAGTTCTACCACGACATATAGGGGGCAGGGGTGTTTTGGATGTCAAAAAACTGTGTGAGTCACAAGTTATACAGTTGCAAGACTATTTTAAGAGCAAACGAAATGTTGCGCTTTACAATATCATCTATAACATACACATCATATATTTACATATCATATAGAATGCCAGGGCAGAAACCATGGAGGAATCAGAAGTACAATGGAGACAGAAGACGTTAAATCAGCATGAAGTGGATAGTGAGGCATCTAATATTTGGCTAAGAAAGGGGTTTCTGTATCTAGAGACGGAAGAATTCGTCATTGCGATACAGGACAAGGTTGTCAGCACCAGGAATTATCGTAAACACGTCTTACCGGCGTTGACCGGCGACCATTATGTGGAGATACTAACGAATCTATTGAGCATATTATTGATGGCTTTCGCGTAATGGCTCAGAAAGTATATACGCACAGACAGGCATAATGATGTAGCGGGCATTATACATCAACAACTTCTCCTTAACCTAGGATTCTTAAAAGAGTGGACGCCTTTCTATAGATACATTCCAATGTCCGTTTTAGAAAGCGAACATTACATCTTATATTGGGATGTTACTATCCAAACGGATCATTACATCTGGGCCAGTCGACCTGACATCGTGATGCGAGAAAAAAATGTGGAAGAGTCTACATCATCGACATTGCTTGTCCACGTAACCGAAATTTGCAATCTACCTATACAACCAAGATTCACAAATATAGCGAGTTAAGCATGAAGTATAAAGACCATATGGAGGAATGTGAACCATGCATCTATTCATCCCATTATGATTTCGGCTACAGGCATTCTACACGCAAGATGCACTGAACATCTTGAAGGCTCAGAAGGCGGTTTAATTAAAGACCTGTCGCATTGTAAGAAACTTTCTTGACCATCAGGAAGCAAGCGACTTAAAACCTGTGCACGGGCAGAAGGTAGCTCTAAGAAAGCATCCAGGGATGACTGTTGTCACCTCCAACGCTCGTGGCCGCTCGTAATTGTATACCTACATCATCGCAGGAGTTTGAAGGTATTAGATTAACTAATAACATCCTGATTTCATCAGTCACTTGACTTAGTCCGTGGCTATGATGTATAACCGGGTTCACCCGAGTAAAAGTTTTGAATAATAATAATAAATAATTATTGTTATGAGAAAAGGAAAACAAATTTGTTTAAACCAATCTTTATTACAATAAGTTTCATATTTTCTAACTGTACAAAGCAATATTTTTTAATATTTAAATTTTTTAAATATTATTTTTTAAATTATAGTTTATTAATTCATCTCATCGTCAGCTTCAAAACTGCTACTGCTACCGGACTCATCATTGGAGGCCTCCTCAGACTCTCATGAATTTTTTATTTCTCTTAGTCTCTCAATTTTATTCAAAATTTCGAGAGTATCATCAACAACGCCGTTTTCCTCTTGAACGTCGATCAGGAGTTCTTTTTTCTGGACTTTCTTTTGGGACTTCCGGAACCTTTGCTTGCTGCTACGTAATACCTCCGATATTTCAATTTTGAATAATCAGATTTGTATAATCAGATCAGGGATCACAGCGAAAAGGCAGCTCAAAAAGGGGAAATAGGGTATTTTTCTCACAAAAGAGGAAAAATAGGGAAAATATTAAACATTTATTTTTTCAGATCGAAAAAAATGTTATATTTTAAACTATTTTTCAATGATTTCTGCCGTTATAGAATTTATTTTAAAAAAATTGAATATACTTAGTTCGTTGGGTATCTATTCATAGTGATATAAAAAAGTCCGATAAAATAATTTAAATACACACTTTTGGTATGTTTAACATCGTTCTCATTACTATTTTTTAAAAAGATTTATCATATCTTCCTTACTACAATTAATACTTTTAATGTAAATTTAAAAATACACTCTCCAGTAGCGCGAAGTAAAAATGCTAAAGTTAATCGAATCGATTGATCTGAGGGACAGCAATTTTTTGCTCGACATCTAAAACAAGTGAAGAAAAAACTGTTGAACTCGGTTAATATCTTCTGTTTTCTTTTTTATATTTACAATTAAAAATTTTTTTAATTAAGAAAATTGCCCTATTTAGGATTTTTTAATGTATACAGAAACATGTTTCTTGGATTGCAGGGTGACCATTTTAATCATTTTCATTTAATCATTTTAATCATTACAAGATTTTAATCATTTACAAGACAAACATTTTTTAAATAGAACAATTAAAATTGTAACGTTATAATTTTAAAAGCGTTTCGAAATGTTAACAATTCAAAGCTTTCTATGTCAAATAATTAAGTTTCAAATTGTTTACATTTAAATAATTGTCAGGCTATTAACCAATGAAACCTTAGTACCTCTAAGAGCGTCGATGATAAGGACGATTAATTCAACAGAATATTCCGGGTATAATCGTCGCAACTCCCTTAGAAGGTACCTCTCTTTATTTTCATTTCTCCTGCTATGATATTTTTGTCAGCTGCTGCCGATAATTCGGTAACGAACATGATTCGCTTCTCGAAGTCAAGGAGAATTATGTCAGGCCTCGCGTGTGCAACAGAAACAATTGCCGAGAATATAAAGTTCCAGTATATGCGGCACTTCTTATTCTCTACAATTTACTCTATTTCTCTAGGAGCGTTTAGCGGAGCATAAGTTGGATAACTAGATAGTATGTACCCTAGAAGCTCCGGATGTGCATGGCACGCCCTGCAGCTATCATCGGGAATGTTGTGACAGGGTAAAATTCACTTACCTGTCACATGGGTTTCAAAATATAAAGATATAAAGTCCTGGTAGAATTTAAAGAGACCAAGGGCGGAAGCCTCACCTCGACCACGGCTGCACTCATCAAATCGTCAAACCCTTATTGATTCCGTCCAAACATCTGTTTCATGTAAAATAACCTCCATCTGTCAAATGTGAATCTAACAACGATAACAACAACATGGAAGCAAGGGATGGACAGTCACGACTAGGACAATGACCGTCGTCCAGGGCTAAGGGACTTATCACCGACTCATCAGACAATCTGCCATCCTCCATTTGGTCCCCAAGGCGTGACGTCACTACAGTGTCCCCATTGCATGGCCATCAAGTATCAGTCCAGTAACTACTCCACCACAATTACTGGTTATGGTCAAGGCTATCATGGAACAATTAAGACTTCTCCAGGGTTTCGTTACCATTACCTCTGCAGATGTCACGCCAGGCAGTTTTGAAACCACCTAAGGTAACCCTGACCTTACGAACGCAGCTCAGCCAATACAACTCGGCGCCGAGCGACGCCATATTGCTTGGGCAGCTGCCGGCACTTTTGAAACTTATTGACGAATAATCGGAAACTGGGTACGGGTGGTCTCACCAGTCGCAAGAGTATTGTCCAGCTGGGATTCGACAATGAAGAGCCATCGTCACCGGAAAATATTTATCCAGTAAACCATTTTGTTTTTGTAAATACGGTAAAACTCGGTAATTTCGTACAAATGGTGTAACTAGGATTTAGTAAGTGTTAGATTTCCACGAAGCTTCTGTTTGGATATAAAGTTCAGTTAAAAATTAAGTTTAAGAAATAAAAGATGCAAGGCTCGGAAGTCTCGGAAAGCATATGCGCATGCACACTCACGTTTTATTAAGAAATGTACTTATTTAATGGTTCATTAAACACGTGACGCATCATAATCAGAAATAGTTCTGGTTTAGTTCGGGTCAAGGTTAGATTAGTGACATGTCGACGGAACATAATAAATATGTATGTAATTATATGTGCATGTGTTTATATATATATATGTATATATATATATATGTATATATATATATATATATATATATATAGCTTTCGATTTATTCAAGTAAGTCATAAATTTTTGGGCATAGACCTCTGAATGTAGGTATTGAACTGTAATTTTCTGTTCCATTGACACTTGATGTGAACTTTCCCGCGCAGAACTGAGAATGGAAAATTTTCAAGATCCATGAAATTTTACCTCCGTAAATTTCATGGAACTTGAAGTATAGGTTCAGAGCGGCGGCACCATGATAATAACACCAAATGTATGCGCTGATTGTAAAGGCTGAGCTACTAGAAATGTAGTTCGCCGTTCCTTTACGAGGTGCGTTGTGCGGGGCGGGAACCCCGGAACTGTATCCCGATGTCCTTTTGTTGTTTTTGGAAACCGTTGCATTATTAATGCTTAAGTAATCACGTCAAAACCTAAAAGAATGCGGGCACTGGAAACCGTTATATATTTAATTTTATAAAGATTTAGTTCTTAATTTTTCCCCATTAATAGCGCTGTGACCTGGGTTTTGGCAATTTTGTATTAAGTAAGCGTAAAGTCTTGAAATAGTTCAAAGATTCCCCAGGAGACCTTAAAAGCACGAAATTTATTCATTATTTTAAGATTCTTAACCTCAAGTAACCTTATTCAGTTTAAAATATTCGTATTAGCATATCGTAAATTCAAATTTTACCGCCATTGCTCGAACTGGGGAACATTGGCATATTTTAAGGCTCTCGAAGTATTATAACCTTGTTTCATTAAATCCTACATAAAGTAAGTTATCGTTAAGAAATTACAAGGTTCGCACCTTTAAATTTCAGAATTTAGAGTAATTTCGAAATGGTAGGTGTCGTGGTTCCGAACTTCCTGTTGGTCGTGCGTCGATCATGCGCGCGATGAGCGCGCCATGACGTGGGCACCCTCCGGCTCCACCGGTCATGGCCTACGGTCAAAAAATTCACTTACTTTCTTGGTCCGAGTGGCGACACGCGCCATGCATTCTGTTGCTAGAAAAGCAAAAATTCTCTTTTTGGACTGGATTACGGGTTGACGTACCATTTTTGATCGATGCGATTGTTACCGAATGTACTCTTTGGGATTTAGAAAAAAAGGCTACGATGTCTAAGGTAACTTCCTCTTTTTTATATTCGGCGGGCGACGCAACGGGCGAATTGGGTCTCTGAAATTATAGATTTCGGCTCCGATTCGACCCGATGCCTCACTGGCCCTTCTTAGGTGTTCTCATTGTTTCTTGCCTTTAATTTTTTTTTTGAATTAACTATCTTGTCGAGTCAGTATGTAGGACTTATCTTCTTTTTTTAAATTCGCGGATTTCGGTATTTGGCCACGATTTTGTTCTCATTAGATATAAATTCATGGATCTAGATTAAGTTCGACCACGTGGTCTCATTAAAATATGTCGCTATGATTTCCTCTGCGGGTTCTGAGTTATGTCGCTTTTCTTTTCTTATATGATTTGAATTATATTACCGTGTTGACAACATGCAAACTAACTGCCGTTGTGATTTTAAGAACCACCCCCTGAGATTCCTATCCTTTCCGTTCCTCCTTTTCTCCCTCGTTTTCAGGTTAGGATTGCGTTTTTCCGTTTCCGGTTCTCTACAAAATTTGCCGGGCTATTTTTAGAAGATTTTATTTTGATTGTTTTGTTTTGATTCAGGCTCAGCTGGCGCCCATAGTCATCCCTGATCGATATATATATGTCTATATATATATCGATATATCAAAATTTATTACGATATACGTATATGTATACGCAGTAGAATATACATATACGTATATACAAGTCAAATCGCCATTCGACACGTGGTACAAATAAACCACGCTTGCAATGTCTTCACTCAATTTGTGGCGACGGCATGTTAAGGTGGAAGTGACACCACGTTGACATACCAAAATGAAACCCTCCGTACCCGACTTCAATCCGCGTGATTTAAGAAAAGCAAAAATTAGCTCACACGACATTTACTGATCCTCCATATTTATGTGGAAGATGCTATGTATCCTCTTATCGAGGAGCTGTTCCCAGAATCTTTTCTCCTGTTCTTTCAAAATCCGGGCTTTCAGGAGTGAGTACTCGAGATAGATAAGATTTGATGCATTCTGCTCACGCCTGATACTGAAGTTAAGTCCGAGTGTTTCAGCAGCCTCATCCGCTGCTTTGTACAGAAACGCTCTTTTGCCCTGTTCTTCATACTTCCTGACCATTTTAAGAAGAGGATCTCTTTCATTTGCGACTCTATGTGCTGTACCTAAAATAATCCTGGTGTGAAGATATTCAATATTCCCGACCACCTTGACGGCCCAATATCAAGGAATCTGAGCTCGTTCATCGTTCATGGGACCACTCCAAATAAATAAAGTACTGACGGGACGGCAAGCATGTTCGTTACAGATACTTTGTTCCTCGCCGACAGTTCCGAAGACCAACTCTTCCAGTATCCTTTGTAGATGTCAAATCTTGAACGTGGCTCTGTGGCACGCCCAGGCTCGTATAAGTCTCTCCAGCGCAAAGGTGTCGTATAGCGCTTCTATCGACGAGCTCAGGCTCTTCAGAGATGCCATAAAGTTTTCCTCGCTTCAAATAAACCTTGGCGAATTTGTCTAACCCAAATTCCATTACTATTTCCTTAGTTTATCGTTCAAAAATCCCTAGAGCTATATGTAGTTGCTCTTTATTATTAGCATAAATTTTAAGATTATCTATGTAAAATACATGGTTGACCTAGTGCTTTCCATTTGCAGGTTTGTCGCAAAGGTAAGGCTGGGAATGGCGAAGTCCTACAGATAATGGCAATAATGTAAGGCAAAAGAGGAGTGGGCTCACAGAGTCGCCCTGAAAGACATCTCTTTGGAAAGTTACCTTGTTAGTTGTCACGCGATTTTATCTAGATTAGATAGTAAATCTGGTTTTCCAAAGTGGCATCAATCTCTCTATGCACCTCACGATTTGCGGATGGATCTATAAGCTTTCCAAAAGACAGATGATAAGTTTATAGGAGGTCGAATCAAAAGCTTTCCTGTAATCAATCCAGGCCATCGATAGGTCACGCTAGTAGGATGCTGCATCTTTGCAGACACATCTATCGATAAGCAGGTTCTACCGACATCCTACTACGCCGGGCTGTTCATACATTTCTAGCCAAACAGGTCCGATTATCCGAAAAATCCTATCATTTAGGATAGCTGTGAATATCTCATACAGTGTGTTCAGACAAGTGATTGACCTGTAATTTTTTGTGCCGGCTAAGTTGCCCGTTTTCGGTAGGAGTACTTCCACCAACCAATCCGGAATCAGCTCTTCCGACTTCAAATATGACCTTCAGGTGTTGTTATGAGGGCATGACACAGCTCCTTGAAGCTATTTATGTTCTTTGAGTCTTAGTCAAGTCTATGTTGCACGTCGTAGACTTCTCTCCAAAAGACTTCGACCTCCTCTAGTTTGGGAGGGTGGTCGAAAGCAACTGGAGGGTCTTGGAAGAGTTGAGATGGGTCTGAGAGAAACTGTTGGTTTTCTCTGATCCACCTCTCTCTCCGCTCTAGACTTCTCTTAGCGTCAGATAGTATCTGTATTCTCTCAACAATATGTTGCCTGATGGTGAGCAGCTTTGACATTTTAAGTGTGTGATAACGGATCCGGAGTACGCGCGTGAACTTTTCATCCTTGGCGTTAAAATTCCTGCCAGATGTTATATAGTCAATCACATACTGAATGCGGGACGCGTACTGTCTTGCCCAGCCTATCTTTATGGCGAGTTGATGCATTCGTCATTTGGTCATATGATCAACCGTTGGTTTTGTTTTACGGTTCGCATCAGCCAAAGCTCTCGCTGCATTATACACACAACAATTGATAGTCCAGAAGTCGGGTTCTTCGGAAAATTGTCCACGAAGCTCTTTATCCATTTCAACCAGATCTTTAGGCTTGGGAGAAACCAATTGTTGATGTTTCTCCATGTCATAAAGCATCGCTCGTCCTCTATCGAATGCCTGCCCACGGTTGGTCTTGCCACCTCTCTTTCTCTGCTGCTTGCACCATCTCTACCCAGTGGGTATACATTTTTAAGTCGATCTATGCAACGGTGTGGACGGTATCGTCCCTTAACAGCACCCATTTGAATATTATGTAGTAGATTAAAAGAAAAAGTCTTATTTCCTATACTTTTTTTCAAAGAGCAGAAGGACTTGGCAGTAGAAACGTGCGTTTAGATCAGCAAGCAGTTGTATCGTCCAAGAAGGCGCATATGCCACGCATGTCGAGGAAAGCACATGCGAACGTGCATGACGCAAGCACTCAGTACTCGATTTAATGAGTCTGATGGCGTATTCACAGCCTGTTTACTGATTGCCATCCAGCAGAAGTGTATTAAGAGTAAAATAGACAGCAAGCGCAAAATTGGAAGAAAATTTCTCTCTATCCCTCTTACTCTTCACTTTTCTTCTGTCTGGCGACCAGTTGACACGCGTGTAAGTACACCATCAGTGCTTACCTGGAACCATTCGATTAATTTCAGCATTTTGACTCTGCCCCATAAATAAAACACAATACTTATTGCGATGTCATTCTGTGAATAACGAAACATATTTTAAATACCCAATCAGATCACATGAAACGTCAACGCAAAAATGTCTAAAGCGTCAAACCAAGCAACATAAAGTCCGTCAATGATGGCAATGTGGCCGCCAAGAGCTACTGCGCTTGCTTTAGTGCCGCGCTTACCTTGTCCGCGATTGGCGCTAAGTTCAAAATGGGTATTAAAAAGAATTTTTTTATTCCATCTTTATTGTAAATTTAGCTTTTTTTGATAAAAATTACCTACCTAACGTCTGTCTAGCCGTTTCTCACTCTATTTAAATAGTCAAAAAATTAAGAAAAATCATGCTAATTTTGAAAACCTTTAACTTAACATATCAATCATAAGATAGTAGAAAAATAATTTTTTTATATATTTTTTTAAACAAATGGAGCTTCAGAAGAATGGACTTTAAGAAAAATTATGATAGCGTAACTTAAAAACGGCAATTGGGCACAAAATTTGGCGACATCTTTACGACGATATCGGAAATACATCGTCAGATCATATGACATAGGATGGACATAGGATAACGTTGCCAAATTTTTTACCTACTGCGTATTCATTAAAAATAATTACTTAAGTTTGGACAGGTAAAAAGGCAATAAATGATGTGTTAAGCATTAGTATTCACACATTTTATTATCAAGAAAACATTTCTTTATAATTATGACTATTCTATTAGCATTCACAAATTTCATTATCAAAAAAACGTAGTTTATATTGTCATCTGATACATTATCCAAAGTTTCAGTCCGATATTTTATTTGCAAAAAAGTGCCTAATTTTAAAGAAAATTCAGTAAGCAGGAAAAATAGTAATTTCTGAAAAAATTGTTTTGGTTAAAAAAATTAATTTTACTAAGTATCAATATGTTCAAAAGGGTTGTTTTCCAATAGCCAGTGTTCCTTCGTAAAACTGAATAATGGCCCCTACAGGTTCCGTTGATTTAAATTCTCGGCGTCGTTGAAGTGGTTAGTATTCCCTCTAAAAATTTCTTGACGATAAAGTCTCGTTCTTCTCGGAACATGACGGTTCCCTCGTATCTGTCAACGTCTCCAGAATAGGCCAATTTCTCGTGTAGGAAGGCTAAGCGGCGCTTCGGCTTCGGGTATACTGAGTGCTTATTCCTTCGTAAGGCTAGCTGACGCCTAGAGTTCTCGTTCGAAGGCTGAGGCAGCGCTCTCCGCGTAACTGGCGTATGAAGCTCCAACACAGGATACGGGACGGCCTTTTCTGGTGTGGAAAGTTCCTTTTCGGCGGAAGGTGGGGCTTTCCCGTTCCCAGCCACCGTGCGGTACCCTACGGTGCGAAGCTCTTGGTGCTGAACCACGAGGCGAGCTGTGGCGTGGGCGCTCTTTTGAAGAGGATTGAGCCTCATACGATATTCCGTACTGGTTACTGAGTCGGGTCGCATCTCCTTCGGTTGGTTCCTGGTCGAGGACGGGGATGGTTCAAGATCATACTGCGTTCATCGTGGGTACGAAACCCGTACGAAGCTTCCTTGCTTAGTACTCAGCAAGAATGACACCCTGGGCGGGGAATTACGAGCCGATTATCTCGCAAGTAGACTTCAGATCGAGGACCCTGACGGTCCAAGATCGTATTGAGTTTAACGATGGGTAGGAAACCCGTACGAAGCTTCCTTGTTTAGTGCTCAGCAAGAATGACACCCTGGACGGGGCATTACGAGTAGATTACCTCGCAAGTAGACTTCAGATCGAGGACCCGGATGGTCCAAGATCGTACTGCATTCAAAAAGAGAGGCACAAGAAAAAAAAGGGTGACAATAATATTGACCTTAAAAGGGCAGAAGTTCCTTCCTTGATTAACATGAGTGATTGGCGGTAGAGCAGGTTAGTAAGTATTCGTCTGCGTTTCAAAGTATTTATTTTGCAAAGTTCTCCCCAGACCGAGAAGCTTAGCGAGAGCGACTATTGGCAGGCCGACAAGTCCGGAGGCAGGCCGGCTCTGGCAAGCTGTCAGAAAGGCAGTCGAGATGGCAGGCAAGGCGAAGGCAGGTCGATGGTCTTCGTACGTCAGAGGATCGATTGAGAGTTTCGTTTGTAAGAATGAAAATAAAAAGGGGCGGGGATGAGGCGGCCCCAACAATCGCCTCCTCTTGTAAGATTCAATGCACGGGAGTGGGCGGCTGCTACGGCAAAACCACACCAATCGCGCACTCACGATTAATGATCTCCCCGAAGAATAATCGGACTGGAAAAAGTTGTTGTGCGTTACCCGTTTGGGCATTATTACACAATCTGAGAGATTTGACATGACTTGAATTTAAATTGACGTTAAATGTGTGGGAAAAAGCCCGCAGGCGGGAAATACCACAGACATCTGTTAATTTATTTTATAGAAGAAAAGATGAGAAAAGAAGAAGAGGTGGAAGGGGGGGGGGTAGAGGGTCGAAAGAAAGAAAGTTGCTAGTAGGTCGGGGTGGCAGAACCACCTCGACCTGGGTGACTTATTTCATGAAAAAGTCTTTTGGCATCGCGTGTTTGCGAAATGGATCAAAATTATATTTCCCCTGGCGAACCGAGTGAACGGAACGGCTACTCTATAGCGTAGCCATATAGTAGCCCTTCCGTAGCATGATATAAAAACTCAAAATAAAAGCAAAATCAATTTTTAATTACTTTAAATTCGGGATTCTACGTTAAAATTCCTTTTAAAACGACACGGAGTAATCGCAATAGTTTTTTGCAGGGTTAAAAAGTTTCAAAAAAAATATAACTTTGAGAATTTTGTCTGGATGCTAGCGCCACGTATCGTTTTCTCAAGAAAATTAAAAAAGTTATTATAATCTTGTAGGGTTTACAAAAAGGACAAAAAGCAACGTTTTTATTTTCTTGACTTTCATTTGTATCGTGCCTCGCTTGGCTCTCATTATCTCGGATGTTACCGCAGTCGATAAAGTTGCA
>JAAAKG020143458.1:0-11357 GCA_010014905.2 Druon quercuslanigerum
CCCCCCCCTCAGCTATTGGGAAAGCGCTGTTTCTATACAAATTTATTCAGCACAAAATATATTGTACACAAGCATACTTATCATATTTTTCCTACACAAAATGTTTCCTACACAGAATTTTACACTATTAGATTTTTCCTAGACAAAATTTTTTTTGCACAGAAGAATTCCTAAACAGGATTGAATATTGTTTAAAACTTTTATTCTTACTTCAACAAAATATTTTCTACAGGGAACATGCATACAAAAAAATATAATGTCCATTATTTTTCATTATTTTTTGGAGTAGTAAATTTTTCTAAATACATTATATAATAATTTAAATAAATATTTATTGTCCATATTCAAAATTTCTAAAAATTGAACAGGGGTATCCACTTTCTTTATAAAATACTCATATTAAACAATATAAAATTCTGCGTTGGAAATTTTTAACAATATAAAATTCTGTCTAGGAAACATTTCGGGTAGAAAAAGTGTTGTGTAGGAAAAATATGATCAGTATACTTGTGTACAATATATTTTGTGTAGAATAAAATTATGTAAAAACGAGTGTAACCCTATAGCTGCAACAATATTTTAATTGAAATTATAATCATTTCATCTTGTGTAGGATCAACATTTTGCAAAGAATATTTTATATAATGTTTTAAATATGTTATGTAGAGACTATCTTGAGAATAAAATATTACTATTCATTCTGTCTAGAAAATATTTTGTGTGGGAAAAAAATAAATGTATCAAACAGTATTAAATTCTAAGTAAGAAAGCTTCTGTGGAGAAAAAATGTTGTTTAGGAAAAAGATAACAGTATTAAATTCTGTCTGTGAAACATTTTGAGTAGAAAAAGTTTTGCGTAGGTAAAATATGATCAGTATAATTTTGTACAATATATTTTGTGCAGAATGAAATTGTGTAAGAACGAGTGTAACCCTATAGCTGCAACAATATTTTAATTGAAACTATAATCATTTCATCTTGGGTAGTATTTACATTTTGTAAAGAATATTTTATATACTGCTTTTAATATGTTATGCAGAGACTATCTTAAGAATAAAATATTACTATTTATTCTGTCTAGAAAATATTTTGTGTAGGAAAAAAATAAATGTATCAAACAGTATTCAATTCTAAGTAAGAAAGCTTCTGTGGAGAAAATATGTTGTGTAGGAAAAAGATAACAGTATTGAATGCTGCCTGTAAAACATTTTGAGTAGAAAAAGTTTTTCGTAGGTAAAATATGATCAGTATAATTTTGTACAATATATTTTGTGCAGAATGAAATTGTGTAAGAACGAGTGTAACCCTATAGCTGCAACAATATTTTAATTGAAACTATAATCATTTCATCTTGGGTAGTATTTACATTTTGTAAAGAATATTTTATATACTGCTTTAAATATGTTATGCAGAGACTATCTTAAGAATAAAATATTACTATTTATTCTGTCTAGAAAGTATTTTGTGTAGGAAAAAAATTAATGTATCAAACAGTATTTAATTCTATATAGCAAAGCTTCTATGTAGGAAAAAGATAACAGTATTAAATTCTGTTTGTGAAACATTTTGAGTTGAAAAAGTTTTGCGTAGGTAAAATATGATCAGTATACTTGTGAACAATATATTTTGTGTAGAAAAAAATTGTGTAAGAACGGGTGTAATCCGAGCTGTTACGCACTTTGAGTAGGGTCCCTTATCCTTTGAAGAGATGCAAATGATGAACTGAAACAATTTATCGAGTCGAGAGGAAGACTTTAAGCAAAAGTCAGAAGCTGGTGATTCTGATGTGATGTAAGCACCTTAAGTTTCCTTGATGGGATTCACGGCAGGTGTACTCCATGAAATTTACATTCTTGAAAGCACGTAACTGCAAGATACGAGTTTGCATATGACTGTATCACACACATAGAAGCTGGTTAGAATTTGTATGTGTTGTATATGCCCGAAATAAGACGTGGGATAAATGCAGGTGATAGAGATTGAACATTTCCATCTTGCTTCCAGCACACTCTAAACTCTATAGCATGCGGAGGTGCACCTATGCCAGACTCGTGGCTTAAAGAGCAAATTTGCCAAGGAAATGGAAATTCCTTGATGCCTATCTATATGCCCTATGCTAGAAAATTACATTTTCATCTCGCGCAACTGACTACCAAGTGTCTAGATAGACTAGTATTAAAATTCTTGGATTCTGTAGCATCTTTTTTTCACTCTGGTCTCATCGTGCCTACCACATAATTTACTTTTTCGCTTTTTGAAATAACCTTTATTTTTTATTTTTTAACATTACTGTTTCTGAAAATTACTTTTAAAGTTTCTGTATCTTTCATACCTTATAATTCTCGATAATGTTCCAATTCAATCAATTGAGGAAGATGTTGTTTGAGAAGGTAACTAAAATATATTATTTATGAATATACATACATATGCTAATAGGTTAATAAATTCCATGTCTTAGTTATCTTCTTAGACAACATCTTACTGAAATTATTTAATAATAAGGTGTAATAAATTGTAAGAATAATACAAATTTACGAAGGCCAATTCCAAAAATTTTCAAAAGCCGAGTTATCTCGTAATATGCAAAGATCTCAAACCTTACTCGAGACAATATGTAACATTCGCACATATATTTTACAACGTGAAAACCGAGGGAAATATGAAATTAATTTCCTAAAGTGGAAGTATGAACTCTAATCTTCCTAATTCAGTATTTACTTTTAATTGGAAAATAATTTTGATACTATATCTCCATTATTTTAATTAAATTACAATTAGTAATCACTCTGCTGCAGACGACTTTAATCCAACCGCAATATCATAGTAACTTGTTCTGGAAAAATTAACATTTTAATTAATTTTATTCACGATGAATGTAAAACTAAATTATTTTGCATTTACAATTGAGTAAGAATGTATAAGTGTTGAGGAAGTTGGATTTAATAAACGTTTTAAATAATATTGATGCGAAAATTAATCTAAATTATGGAAAACAATTGAGGAGTGCTTCTTTGTAGAACAAAAACTTAAGAAAAAATATTTCTGGTTAAAATGCCTTCTCTAAAAATAGGTATTAAGGTGTTTGCGTTTTTTTATCATAAGGTAAAATTTTCAATTCTTATTGCATTTGCCTCTAACAGGCCTCATTTTATTCGTTAGAAGACTCTCTATGTTCGCTAGTACGTTTTTATACAAAAATTTTATTTAAGAGAAATTCTGAAGGTGTTTAAGATAATGACAAAATTTCATGTGACTCATATTATCTATTTTGAATTACACGCATCAATATACAATGTCATTTACATTATATTTTGATTACAATCAAGAATAAGTAGGAAAAATACGATTCTTGCTGAACGTGTGGACCGATTTGGATTTTTTAAGCTGATAAAATTTCAAAGAAAGTTCTCAAGCCTGATTTTTCAATTAGTTATTAAATTTTCTTATTAATAAATAAATATAAAAAAATGACCATTTTTTCTCTTAGAGGTTTCCGGTGCTCGTCAATGATAGGAAAACTGTTGTAATCACCGACGTTTCATAGATTTACATTATATAAACTTATTTTATCATGATACAATAAACAACAAATTTTTTTACAAATAAATTATTTGTTGAAAATATGTTTTCTATAATTTTTAATAATTTAACATTTTTTAAGTTACATCGCAAGAAATATGAATGGAAACAATATTTATATGAAAAAAATTTCTTTTAAGACTATTCTTGTTAATATTATAAACAAATGCATTATTCAGGCATTTTTCGTTAAAAAAATTCGTTCTTTTTGATGTCAATTTTATTAAATTAGGATCCATATTTCAATTTCAGCAAATTCATAATTTTTTTATGAATTGTATGATTTTATCAAACAAATTTGATAAAAAATGAATTATTCGAACACTTATGGACGGGAAAATTCGTTTTTTTTAATGTCTGGCCTTTTAATTGGGAACTTCATAATAATTTTAGCAACATCCATAACTATTTGATGAATATTATTATTTATTAAACAAATGCATTATTCAGGCATTTGTCGTTAGAAAAATTCGTTTTTTTTCGATATCAAATTTTTTAAATTAGGAACCTCATGATAATTTCAGAAAAATTTATAATTTGTTTATAAATTTTATAATTTTTTCAACAATTTTAATAAACAAATGCATTATTTGGGCATTTGTCGACGGAAAAACTATTTTTTTCAATACCTGTCCTTTTAATTTGAAACATTACGATAAATTCAGTAACATTCATAATTATTTGATGAATTTTATGTTTTTGTTAACTCCTTTTTTTAAAATCATTTCCAAGTTATTTTCATGCAAAGAACGAAAAAAATATAGATTTTTTTCATTTCATTCTTTATCTTCTAGAAAAAAATTTCTAATACTTTTTCTTCTTTGTATTTAATGCACAGGGATATAAGAAAGATAAAAAATTGTTAACTTGCATATTTAATTGTTATAGGCAAATTGTAATAATAAATGCTCGACATTAGGGTTATTTGTCTTCAAAAAATATTTCTGCTCAAAGTCGATTGCTTTTATCGCTAGGATGATACGTGCACATTTAAATTTGAGATTTAATATAATTTGTTTATTTCATAAACAAATTATATAAAAAAATGCACATTTTTGTTATTTTTAGGCGAAAAAAAACCGTTTCTTCCGATTTCGTTGCTGAAAAAAATTTTGCCTTCTATCAGTATTTGTTTATTTTATAAACAAATTATATGAACACATTCATATTTTGAGCGTTTTTAAGCGAAAAGAAATCGGTTTTTTGTGGCCTTGCTAAATTTATATTGCCAATGATGCTTTCTGAAAAAAAATCTGCTACTCATAAATATTTTTTTACTTTGTAAACAAATGATATAAACAAATATACATTTTTGGCATTAAAAAAGTAAAAAGAAATGGTTTTTTCCTTTAACCTGGATCAATTATATTGCCATAGATGTTTTTCGAAAAAAAATTTCAAAATACAAACATGTGTTTATTTTAAAAACAAATGCACATTTTTGGCGTTTTTAAGTAAAAATAAACCGTTTTTTCATCTGAACTTGCTAAAATTATATTGCCATAGACGTTTTCTGAAAAAATTAGCAAAATAGCAATATGTGTTTATTTTATATTTAAATTATATAAACAAATGCACATTTTGGGCGATTTTAATGAAAAATTAACCGTGTATTCATCTGAACTTGCTAAAATTATATCGGCAATAGTGTTTTCTAAACAACATTTTTCCACCTATCAATATCTGTTTATTTTATAAAAAAGTTATGTAAAAAAATAAATATTAATATGTAATTTGAATGATTTCTCTCTCTTTTAAAACTACTAAAATTTATATACGCTTACATCATTCGTTACGAATTAAACAGATTTCATTTTGTAACCAACGTTCGTCAGAAAATGTCACGCGTTAAAAATGAATTAAAAAAAGGGACTTATAAAAATACAAGACTACTGCTATAGTTCTGTCATCTCAACATAAATACGATGAAAAACGCTTTATTCTTGCTTACAAATGCCTAAAATTTACATTTGTTCATACAATTTGTCTATAAAATGAACAAATCGCAAAAAATAATAACAATAATATATATATGTGTGTGTGTGTGTATATATAATATACTATAATATAATATATTAAATAACAGCAAAATTTTTTCTGATAACATTATTGTCAATATAATTTTTTCAAGGTCAGAACAAAAAACGGTTCATTTTAGCTTAAAATTGCCCAAACTGTGCATTTGTTTACATACTTTGCTTATAAAACAAGCAAATATTGCTAGGCTGCTTTTTTCAGAAAGCATCATTAGCAATATAGTTTCAGCAAGTCTAGAAGAAAGAACGGTTTCTTTTCGCAAAAAACGGCCAAAATGTGCATTTGATCTTAAATTGTAATGTCCACGTGTCATCATAACGATGAATGCACGCGATTTTAGAGCAGAAATATACTTTAAAGACAAAAAAAACCCTGTTTCGAGTATTTGTTAATGCAATTTGTTTATAATATTTAATTATGCAAGTTAACCATTTTTTATCTATCTTGTGTCCCTGTGCATTAAATCCAAGGGACGAGAAGTATAAAAAAAATTTTGTTAAGAAGATTAAAAATGAAAAAAATAAATAATTCGACATTTTTTTCGATGTTTGAATTCAATTAAAAATTAAACAACAAAAAAATAAAAAAAACTACTCTCACCATTTTCAAAAAAATGTAGTGCTGAATTTTAAAAAATCTAAAATCGGTGCATAATTCCATTCTAAGTGTCATTTTGAACCTCGTTTTCCAATTTCACCCCACGGAGCGGCCCTATTAGTAACTTTATTCTATAAAACCATGCAGCACCATTAGAAAAATGCATGACAATTACAAAATAAATATAAAAAACTCCTAAAAATAATTTTTTCTTGAAATTGTAGAGTCAGGTAGTAAATAAAAATTATTTACTTACGCATAATTTAGTTTAATATAGGAAAAAATGGCATAATTGAAATAATACGAAAAACAATAAAATTTCATGGATATTCAGAACTTATAAAAAAATAAATAGTAAATACACAAATGAATAAAAAAATTGCCAAAAATATATATTATGCTCGAATTATAAATTTGTCCAAATTTCAAATAACGACAAGAATTGTAAAATAAACAAATTATTAAATTTCCACAAATATTTCAATTCGCGAAATTTTTAAGTGCTGAACATAGAAAAATTTATTAATAATTTATGAGATATTTATAAAATTATAAGCAATGCAAAAAAATTAATTAATCATCATTTAATATTTTATTAATTATTTTTAGCCATTTTCAATTTTTTCAAACTTAAATTTCAGGGATATAAATATTTAAGGGAATTTTAAATTTAATTTATTTTATAATTCGGAAATTTATTTGTTTCTAATGTAAGGATTTTTATTGATTTTGTGTTAATTTTTTATTAGTCCCTCATATTCAAATACTTCTAAATATAGTGATAAAGAATTATTTTTTATATTGCAGTTTTACACTATAATACGACTATATAATAAATATAATTATTATATCTATATATGACAAACCAGGAATATGATAAATCCTAAAATATTGTTTTCTATTACAATTAAATAACGAAATTTCGAATCTGATATTTTTGTAATCCATTAGACTTTGTAATGAAGCTGAAATATTTTAACATTTGTATGTCACTCTTAAAGAAACACCATTACCGAATATTTTCTTATCTTTGACAACATTCAAATTAACAGAAAATTATTTTCCGAAGTGCTATAATAAATTCACGTAGAAATTAAATTCTTAGAATTGAGAACAAGAAAATAAGTATTCTCTCCTTTTTTACATTTATGTAAATATAATTTTCATAGGATTCTTGAGAAAATTGAAAAGATTTTTAAATATTCGAGACGTGTCAGAAAATAATCGAGGATATTTTAAAGGAATTTTTTTATTTTATAAGATTTTTTGAAATATTATGAAAAATTCAAGTCTTTTTAAAAGATGCTTAGGAATTTTAGTAGTTAAGAAGGAATCAATAATTATTTCTTAAATTTCCGAAAATGTTTCTTAGTTTCCATATATCCTTGCAAATTAAAAAAAAATTACCTTATAATCTTCAAAATTTTTCCAGTAATTTTTAAAAAATTTGTTTATTCATTTTTCAAAAAAATTAATTATTGCAAATTTGAAGACGAATATAAGAAAAGTATATTCTGCAAAAATTTTTAAATTGCTTTAAAATCTTTCATATTCTTCTTTTACTATTTTTGTAAACTTCTAAAACAATTTTTAAATAATCTCTTAAAAATAATTTTTCGAAATAAAAAATTATTTAAATAATTTCTAGGAACCAGAAAAAATGTCTTTCATTTTCATGAAACTTTACAAAATTCTTGAAAATTCTTAAAAAGTTTTAATTATTTTTGAATTGTTTCAAAACTTATGAATATTTCCTAAACTTACTCAAATTTTTCTCAGATTATGTAATATGGCAAAATTTTGTGTGAAATTCAAAATTGATTCTTTACATTTTTCTAACAAAATATATGTAAATAATATATTTGAATTACGAATTTGAAGCAGTTAATTGTTATATGCATTAATTTATTTATAACAATTTAAAAAATTCAGGATATTTCTTTACAAGTTACAGTTTTCTCAACGTAAGTAAATTTAATAATTATATATCTTTTTGCGAAAATATTAATGAATGGGGCTAAGTAAATATCGCAAATATAACCAATTGAAAATTTTAAGTTAAATAATAAATGTTTAAATAACAATAACAACAAACTTGCACCCGTATGTTAAAGCCACATGGCCGTTTTCAACGCATAATTTATTTTCAACTCTCGGTAACAGAAGGCTGATTAAAATGGACTTTAAGGTTATAATGATTCATGATATTTCCGATAGGTTTGGTGTTTTTCTTCACAAGTGTTCTGTAAGAAATAAACTCTCTTCTAATAGTGTATTTCTAACTATTTTCTTTTAACTATTTTTAAATCTTAACAGGTTATGGGCCCAGCTCTGTTAGCGAAAAAATTATTTTTGATTTAAGAACAACTCAAAGCGTTACTCAAACCACAATTACAACGAGTATACATTCAACTCGTTTACACATTATAAACTGTTTAACATTTTCAGGAATGTGGGACCAGTTGCAGCAAATTAATATAATTAATCTAAAGATCCCCAGGATGAAATATCAAGTCATATTACCAGGGTTAATGAGTTGATTCAGAGGTTAAGTGTGTTAGGTGAGCCAGTATCAAATTTAGTGATTATGACTCAAATTTAATTGATACTCAGCTCAAGTTACAGCCACATTAATACAGAATATGAGTCAATTAATCTATATATTGGAACGCTTGCGAATTTATCATCAAGACTGATCAGGGAAGAACTGTGAGTTGCAGATAATGAAGAAACTGAGAATACGGCACTTGCAACCAAATAACATTTGTTGAAAGCAGTTGCTCGGAATTGTTTCCGATGTAAGAAACCAGGAAACTAGAGACGTGACTGCCCTCTTTAAAAGAATGATGGTCGTCAAAAGGAAGATAAATCGAAAGGAGAAACTTTCATTGCACAGAATTTTCTAAAGCAATGTGAAAATTGGAAAATCGACATGTCCTAAAGCATTTGAAATAGAATATATAAATATATCTGATTGCAGTAAAGAAAATTGGACAGACAAATATCTCTCGGAGGTATGTTGCATATTTTTAAATTACAATATAATTTGTTTTCAGCCAGAGTACTTTTAGATGAAGGTATGAAGTCACATTCTGACAAGGATGGAACTAAGTTGAAAAAGAATGGGCGAAGTGTAGCAGCAGGTGGTTTCTATAGAAAATTCTTCAAAATGTCACAGAAATTGGATTAAAAGATGGCTTTTGGAGAACTATTATATGCTGATTGATATGGTCAATTAAAGGAAAGTTCTATTGAAGAATCAAGGTATTAACTTTTAATTAAATATGATTTTTCTCACTATAGATTAATTATATTTATTCTAGAGAGGAAGAGCCAAGTAAAGGATTGTCTTGAAATCCTGTTACTAAGTTATTCTAAAAATCACTTTTTACTATTTAGCAAATGGCCACACATAATATTATTTTTCGTTTTGTTATCGATATAACCCCAGGGTATATTCTAAGCCACAATTAAAACTGACCGAATTATATATATATATATTATAATTATTTTTTATATTATGTATATTGTGTATATTATGTATATATTATAATTATTATGGTGTCAAAACTGTTAACATACTTATCTGTGTGTGTAGTGTACTGTTGCGCGTCTTTCTGTGCGCCAATTTTTCTCTCTTTCCTCCCTCTATCAACTTTTAAAGTGTATTTTTGCACTGCTCATTATCAAGTTTTAGAACTGAACATTTTTTTCTAGAACTGCTCTTTTGGTCAGAACTGCCCGTTAGAATATGCCCTGTATAGCCCTAATGTCCGCCTACTCGTTCGACGCCATTTTAAAAGTTGAATTTTGTTTACCTCACTTTCCTGCTCATATATCAAAATGTATTAAATCTGATTTTTTAAATGTAATAAGGGAAATAAATCAATATTATGGTGATGCAAAGGAACTTCAAATTTAGATTCAGCATTCCCTCATATTAAATGTGGTAACTTCCATCTTGGTAGTAATGTAGTATAGTAGAAATCGTCTATATGGATGTAGTAATGTAGTGAAGTAGGAATCTACTATATTGTTTCTACTTTTATTACTGTTCTCTATTCTCCATTAATCATTATTATTAAAATTCTCCAATTTCGATGCGCCACCTCAGTGTTATATTGTAAACTACAATTTATATATTTAAACTATCCGTGAGCAGAGAGCCCCTGGTGTGTACAAACTTAAGTATGTTTCCATTTCTTCAATGGACCCATAACACCACTTGTTTATATTTTTTGATGAAAAAAATTTTTCGATAGTTTCTTATCTTGTAAACTGATTATAATTAGTTATTAGTTTATTACTAAATCCAAGCAACAGAAAGGAAAGTAAAATTTTTTTTTAAAAACCTGGTGAAAAAAAATTATTTAAATGATTTAATAAAAGTAATTTCTTTCATGCTTTTTATGATATTGATTGGTTAATTATTATTAGCTGATTAATTTTGTTCACAATATTAAATTACATAAAGATTAAAGTTAAATATTGTTTAGCTAAGAAATACATTTCTTAATTACTTTGAACATATGTTACTTAATATGGGACATGATACGTATAATAAAAGTTTATTTATATTTATAACTTTCCCTATTCCAATTTTATAATTTTAAAAATGTCTGCGATGTTCTAAAATAAGTATCTATTGACTTAAATAACTATTGACTGATTGATTTTTTTAAACTGAATACAACGTGTTTTTATTGAGTCACATAAATTGACTATTTGCAGTAAGGTTATGTGATTAAATATTGGCCATTATTTTTATTAAAATTTTTTTTCTTTAAAATATCTCTATTACAATCGTTTCCTCTAATCCTAATGATATTAAAAAATGAGTATTTAAATTCAATTATAAAAATTATATGCACATATATTTGAATGTTTCTATGAAATTAATTTTTTAAAGCTTTAAATTATTTGAATTTTCAATGTAAATTATGGTTTAATTCTGTTAAAACTTAAATTTTTTGGAATTATTTAAAATGAAATAAAAATATTCAGAAATTTTGATTCAAATTAGAAAATTATATATATATATATATATATATATATATATGTGTGTGTGTGTGTGTGTGTGTGTAATTTTATTTTTTAATGAAAATAATTGCTTGAGGCATTTTACTTTTACGCTTTTACGCTTT
>JAAAKG020143459.1:0-11357 GCA_010014905.2 Druon quercuslanigerum
CGTCGGCAAAATTCGTAGTTTTGTACACGATTGAAACCCGAAATATCTACTTTATCATAATGAATCATCGTGAAAGCTTTAAATCTATTATTAAAATAAAACTTATTTTAACTTGTAAACAGAAGGAAGCCTGCCAGGATGCAACCTAGACGGGGCAACAAGAGGCGGCTGCTTAGTACAAGAAATCCGGTCAGGAGAATGTTTTCTCCCACAAGAATAAGAACACGGATTACTTTCGCTACTAGGATTGAATTCGGACTCTAGTGATTTGCAATTTGCAGCAATTTTAATGAATGTATTTTGGGAAGTTGGGTGAACTTTGCCTATCGGGCAATCATTAATTTCATTTGAGTGCTTATTGTGAACTATGACGCTTATCATTTTCAGAATTGTCCAAAATTTGACTTCACAATTTTTCAGTGGATGTCTATGATTTAAGACCCTCTGAATCCGAAAATCATGTTCTGGCGATGGCGTCTATCTGTCCGTCTGCCAGGAAAATGGTATCTTCAAAATTCAAATCGCCGGTTTGGATTTTTCTTTGGAATAAGACAAATATATTCAAGCTGCCCGCGTGTATATCTTAGGACAAACATGCGAACATAAGAATCACTAACAAACAAACAAAATTTTTTTGCTATTTTTGAAAAACTCTAAATTGAGTAGAATTTTTTTATCAATTTATAATTTTTTACTATTATTCATTAGCAAAAACTGTACATTAAAAAAATTTGCCATAATTTTCGGAGCAATAGGGATATTTCTAGGGTTTTTCAAAAATTTCAATCGTTAAATCAAAAAACGGAAAAGAATTTCGTATGTCCACCCACAAATATTTTTTGCTCAGCTCAAACGATTCAAATAATTTGATCATTTGCAATCCGCCCTAATACCCAGTTCCATGTACAATGTTCACTAAAAATATACATTACTATCGTTAATAAGCACTAAATATATATTTAATGTCTGTTTACTCTTATATATTAATTATAAGCAAACACATACCAAGCGCCATATTGAACTGCGCCGCTCATCGACACAGGTTCCAGCACTCTACAGAGGGTCCAGGGACAGTGTGGAAATGTAGCCGAGTGCAGCTATTCATTGTGCAGGTTCGCCGAGTTTGGTGCAATTTTTAAAATTACTCAAGCGCAGATCCCTTATAATGAAATGATTACAACTAGAAATTTATGGAAACAAATAAATTAAACTACAAGCTTTCAACCTATATACATGGTAGAGAGTTTATTTATTGAAATAAATTAATAAATCCCCATGCTATTACCTCACGCACCCAGGGAAAAGCTGATTTGTTTAAATCAATAACTAAAAAAATAACCTCAAACCACATGTCTGGGGGTATTTTACTTTATTTTAACAAATTGGAAAAGAAAAATAATAAATTAACATACCCAGGAGGTCTTTAATTTATTTAAATAAATTTAACAATAAAAAATAAAACACAAATACACATTATCTAATTTCGTAAGAAGTTTAGATATCTATTCCGAAATTTTGATTAAAAATAATTATAGTTATGATTGTAGTTCTTCTCACTTCCAAAATCATGGTAAAAACAACCAAAATACCGCCTCTAAAGGTAAATGAAGAGGTGAAAGATGTAAAGCAAGAATTAGTATCTGGAAAGTCAATCAATAAATATAAAATTGCATGTGAGTAATTTGACAAATGGATAAAACGAAAAATAGAAGAATTGAGGGACAGTGATCATCATCATTATTAAAACTTTTCCGGGGCTTGAGTCTCATAACATGGTAGTTATAGAGCTTCACATGGCTTCACATGGAATTCAATTTAAGTGAGGATGCTGTAAAAACCATAATATTCGGTTACGATTTTACAACTGGTCAAGCGAACATCGACCTTATCTTATATCAATCAGAAATTATTGGTTTTCTTCGAACATTGTGTATCACCGATTCCACCAAACCTCGCCGTATTCAAATTCACGGATTAAAAAACTTTTGTTCTTACTTTGATGTCCATCTGTCGTTGCTGTCGTCATTGTTTGCGAACAATCAAAATTTCGAAGAGATTAGTTCATTGAATTTCCCGTTGTTAAACATTTCGAGAACAAAAAGGAATGAATGACTTCGTTTGCCAGCCACTTTTGATCCATTATTTTGGCCTTGAACACCAAAGATTCTTATTAAAAATACAAAAATTTTCTTGTCCAGGTCAACTCTGCAACAAAAGACATGTTATTCACAAAGAAATTATTGATCTTAAAAAGATACAAAAATTTTTACTAAACATTTTTTCGATTGCAGACGCAGTTTTTGGTTCAATCGCGGTAAATTTGATTGAAAGTCGATAATAATCTTTTGCGTCAAAACTATACGAGACACGAAGAATGGGTAAATGAAAAATTTTTTTATCTCCAAATGATCTCCTTTTCAGTCTATTTTTTTATAAGATATTTGATGTTTTAATTGTGAAAAGTTTGATTAAAAAATGTTGTTATTTCTATATTAGAAAGTCAATAAATTGATCGCAATGACTTTTTTTGGACAAAAAGATAATTATGAGAGTTGTAGCCTAAAACTGTGTGCCAAAGAACAGTCCTGTCCAAAAAGTCTTTTGAAAGTTATAAGGCATACAGGCAACAACGACACACAGAAGCTGACTTCTAAAAAGTTTTTTTTTAGCAAATATTTCCAACCTAAGCTTACCTATTTTATATGAAAATTTAATTTACTGTTTACGGCTACACCATTTTCGTTAAAAATTTATTTATGATTTAAGGATTTATCTATTTTGTTAAAAATGCGTTTTTTTAGACTCAATTGCTCTAACTTAAAATTGTACTATTTTATTATTTGTTGAAACCTAATAGCTGTTAGCTGACAATGCAGGAACTTATTTGAAAATTTGTGTATTTTGTTGTACATTCTTCCTTTTCGATAAAAAATTGATCACCACGATTAAAATTGCGACTACTTTTTATAATGTTTCTACAGAATTGGTTCTTAATAGTATCTAAACAAGATGGTTTTACATTAAGAAAGCTACTCTCTTACCTTTAGATGAATTCAAATAAGGATTAAAATTTCTAATGGAAAACACCTAATTTTAATTTAAGAAAACCTTTTCAGAGAAACTTTTGGAACTCCCACTAATTCCCGAATTTTCCATAACTTAGCTGACATGCTTCTGCAAGACTATATTAGATTTTCAAATTATTGCCTACTTTAGGTATTTAGACCAAACAACTTTTCTAACATTATCAATAATAAAAAAAAATACTGGTTTTATCTCTACTAATTTGATTCGTAAATTAACCTATTCTGATTTTTTCACACTATATATCATTATGAGAACTTAACTAACTAACGATTTTAGTAAATTTTCGTATAAATTTTAAACTTGAGGAAATAATAAAATTAGGTAAAGATCAATTAGAAACTGTGGAGAAAAGTGAAGTACTTGAGGGCTTTCTCGTATTAATCTTACTTTTTAAAACAAACCTTACAGTTTCATTCTTGAATTGTCTCTTTTAAAATTATTACAATTTTAAAAAAATTATATAAATTAAAAAAATTAATTATCAATGCATACACTTCTAAAAGTCATTATTTTTCTAATTAAATTAAATAATTCGTGTTGTGTCGAAATAAACATGTAATTGACGTGGATACGACAGCCATTTCAACGTCGATTCGAAAATTAAATCGACCTTGATACGACGTCGATTTCGACGACAAATAATCGTCGAATCAATGAAAATTTCGACCTAATTTCGACGCTAAAAAACGACGTTGTTTCGACATTAAATCGACGATCCATTCCTGACTGGGCTATAACAACTAATGTGATTTTTTTAATACATTACAACATGAAAGTCTATTTAGATAATGGAAATTAAAATTACTATTTATTTTTATTCAATTATTACAATAAGTTAGATTTTTTATAACTTTATATAATATAGTCCTTACAATTGTTTTCCCTGATGATGGAAACGGTGGATCTTCTTATCAAAACAATAGTGCTCGTAAAATTCTTTAATTCTGTTACTCTTTGCAGAAAACTTCTTTTTACAATTTAATGGAAAACAAACTCTTGCAAACAGAAATTATTTTTAAAAAAATTGGTGAAAGGTATTAAAAAAGAAACCCTGCGAAACACAATAAATTTCTGTTTTACAATTTTATTTGAATTTCGATTTGACTCTGGATTACAAAGACTATCATATTATACCTCACATTTTCTTTTATTAAATTAATGACATACAGTCTCCAGTGGTTCGTAAGTTGCAACAACTTTCGTAAAAGAAAGCGGAAAGATGGGATTATCATTACCTACTTCACGTTCCTAAATTTCATCTGCAGTCGCATAATAAAAATTAAAATAGGAGGTTATGATTTGTCTTGCAAATAATCCGGATATATTCACACTCTCCAAGTGCATATCCTAGTCCTCTCTCCGAAAATCGCCTAGCCGAGGAGACCTGGATCTGATACGAAGAGGACGATCCTCAGAAGAACTCCGATCAGGTGAATGCTGCCTGGCAGGAGAAGAAGGACTAGCATTACGTTCGCTAGCAGGAAACCATTCGTGCTCTAGTGAACTTTTGCTTGAGAGAACTTTTCTAAAAGTATCTGGAAAGATTGGGTGACTTTCGTCTATTGGACAATCCCTCAATTCATCTGGGGTCATATTGTCAACTGCACGGCTAATCCTATTTATTTTAATTCTCGCATGATCTGGATTTGTCCTGAAAATCCCACGAAGAATGCCAGTATACTCTAATATTGCAAAAATGTCACCGTTGGATGCTGATAATACAATATATTCTCGAGGTGGCACGGGTACATATCTATTTCCTGCTCGCAATCTAATTCGTTTACCGGCAGGAAAAATGTATCTTTGGAATTCGAAAATAATGTTCTGATTGGTGTGGGGAACAAGTCGAACATATCCAAGTTTATCAATAGAATATCCAAGTATTTTAGAAAAAAGAGGTAGGTCCCCAGGAGACTTGGACCTACGAAGAGAAGTATCCTCAGGAGATATCCAGTCAGGTGATTGTTGTCTGGCAGAAGAAGGAGAACTAGGTAAACCTTTTGTATTAGCGCTCACGTTGGACTGCAAACTTAATTCTGCAAGAAGAAATAGAGAATTCAATTTTGGCAGCGCCCTTCCAGTACTCTCATAAAGTTCTTTGTCAGCACCAAGAAAAACTTTGCAATCGGGTTTTTTTTTTAAAGTGTTATATCCAAAACCGTTACCGATAAAAGGCATGGTGGTCATGATGGGTGGAGTTAAGACTGCCGGGGCCAACAGTTTAGACAAATAAGCGATTATTCCTTCAAACTAAAAGACTTTTTTATTAAAAATATCAAACTTAACAAGGTTAACACGGTCAAAAATAATTTTTTACGAAAATAACAGAAAACCAATTTTTGTCCCATGTGTCTCGATCTACTGCCTGGCCCATAGAACCGGTCACTTTTTTAGTAGACATTACATGCTAAACCCAATTAAAAAATTTATGAGTCGAACTGAAAATAATTCTGTGACTAATCACTCAATGTGAATCGCAGAGACATTCAAAATGATTAGCAGTTATTTGATAACAACCCAAATGTGTATATGTATTATCCATTAAAATTTAAATAAAGATTGCTGTTGCCACCATTATTTGTTTTTCTGTTATTATTTTTCCTGTTTATTTATTTATTTGATTTATTTTATTATCATTATTCATCATTCAGAAAGTATTATAATTTTCTACAACTTAAAACCATAGTTTGTAAAAGGATCACCACTTTTTGATAACCCCTAAAGCCGAAAATCAAGTTTATGTCATAGCGTCTATCTGTCGTTTTGGATAGAAAAATCAAAAAGTAAGAGCATTTTCAAAATTTTTTAAACTCTTTTTCAAGACTAAAAAATGTTGTGTGCGACACTTCGCAGTTCTCAAAAAGCGAAAAAATTGATATCACTGACTTTTTTCGACAAAAATTAAATTATCAGTGTCATGGCATTTATAAAAGTTTAAAATGAATTGAAAATCAAAATTTTATGCTAAAAAGCGCATCATAACAACTTTTTGTATTTGATTGGAAATATAAAATTCGATTGCAACAAATAATTAAAAATCTAAAATTCTACTTTGTGTTCGAACTAAACAAGATAGGATAAAGGATAAATAAACAAAAATGGCGATCCCGACAAACATCTACAAAAGGTATGAAAAGAATGGTTGGACAAAAGTTGTTCACCAAACAAGACAAGTATAAGTTTTGTAATTATTTATTACGATTATGTCATTTATGATCTATAAAGTATTGAAATTGTTCGAAATATGTCACCATTACATTCAAATTTCGAACTAAATGACGCAAAGTAAGAGAAAATGTGATATCGCACAATGATATTGCAAAACCTCTATATTTAAATAAAGCGCAATATGACAACGTACAATCAGGTTTTTGAGCTTTGTACAATATTTAATAGACTAATATTAATTAACAACTACCGGAACCCTCGTGTATATAATATAATAAAATAATAATATAATGTAAAATTTTGCATTGTACGATATCACGATTTTACGATATTATAATGCGATATATAGCGCAGGAATTACGGTGTAAATTTCAATTGATGCGATATCGTTTTCTCCATGGACTATGCAGAAAATAAAAAATACAATTTTGAACCAATAAACGACGCAAAATATAGTCGATAAGTTTTTCGAGGAATTTCAGCGTTTAAAAATTCATAAAAAATTTGTTTCATATAAAATACTGATCTAAACGCGCGCCCTATTTTTGCAGGCAGATCTTTTGAGAAAATTTCTTCTTTTTATTAATAATTCAACTCTCATGTCAGAAGAATTCATCTGTATATCCATATTAAAAATGGTTTTACTGAAAACATAACTTTTGAATTTGTGGGTTCACGTTTAAAATACAATTAGGCGTCAAAATTAACCTTCTGAGATGAGTATATTATTTAACTTATTTCATTAGCATGACGCAAGACTTAAAAAGATGATATCATAGTTTAATTTTAAAATCGGCCTGGAGCTGATGTAATAATTTTTTGTTATCAGCAAATCACGGTAAGATATTCCAAGGTAAAATTTATTCCCAAAAATAAATCTACAAGATTGCTTTGAACGACATGTTTTTCAAGAAAGCCATAAAAGTTTTCATATCAATCCAAATTTTTTTGAAAATTAAGCTTATCCAGTTCTTTTTAAAAATATAACTTTTTAGTTTAAAATTCAACTATTTTTGCTAAAAATTCGTTGGGTTTTTGTTTTTTCTGCTATTAAAAATGATTACATCACACATAAATAATGGCAAATTCAAATTTCGTGACGACGCCCCGAAATTTGATCTGTTCATATATTCTTCTTGCATACGATTGTACGTCGTTTGTATTGTTTGTACTGCTAATATTTTGGTTTGTACCGTCTTCTTTGCCTAACTAGGGACAAATTAAAATTGCGTGTTATCCCCCGGAAATTAAAATTTTTTAATTTTTCTTTTTGCATACTTTTGTATGTGTTAGTACTGTTCAACATCGAACAGATTCATTTGTACCTTATTAGTTTTCCAGCTAGTAGCAAATAAAAATTTCATGTCAGTACCCTGAAATTTGACTTTATAAAATTTTCATTTTGCATACATTTGTACTGTTTTTACATCCAATATTTCTCCACATAAAACAGAGAATTCGTTTCTTAACTGATGATGGTCATAAAATTGACTTTCAAAAAAGTCCGAACTATACTCTCAACCCTACAATAATATTTTTAAATTCCAAAAATCTACCCTTAATAATTTTAACGATACAAATTTTTATCATTTATTTTAAGGTCCAAAAATTTTTGCTTCTTTTTTAACCTAGGATTTTAACTTGATATGATTCGCTCTAGAGGATGAATAAATGTTAAGGATGACAACTTCAGGGTGTACTAGAATCAGTTTGGACCATTAGGTGAAAATTGTGTTCAAAAGTAATTTAATACTTAACTATACTTAATTAAGTAGATAATTCAGAATTTGAAGACGTATATGAATACTGGGCTTTAAAACAGATATTTTTGATAAAATTTCATTCAAACTTTACAAGTGCAAAAAAGAACGAAAATTAATTCTGGGACGTCTTTTCTAAACATATTTAAATATTTTCAAGTAATCTTCTTCTTTTAAATGCCTAAAAAATAACTTTTTTTGAATAATCAAACTTTAAATTCTTTCTGCTAGCGGAATATATCAATAATTTTAAGAATTGGTAAACAAATCTATTTTTATTCATAGAATGAGATTTTTCCTATCCTGAACGTAAAACTGAAAAATTTTGATTTTCTGCCTCCGCTAATGGATATCCTGATTATCGAGGGGATTATTAATTATTTTAAATATATTAATTGTTAATTGAAAATTATAGGTATATCACATTATTATATTTACCAATAGAATTAAGGAAGACTGCCAAATTGAAGAGAAAAGTAGAAACCACCCTCATTTTCTGAAAGTAGAAAAGAACTGAATATTTTTCAGTAAATAATTTGGCTAAGGACTGTAACAAAGGAATATTCCATTGCGTTATCACAGTACAAATATAAACGTGAGCAATAGCGATCTCTCATATATGTGAGATAACAAGATTTTTCTCGACAATATTAATCTTCTGAATATACGATATCATTTTTTAAGCTTCATTATCACATTGTAATAATTTTATTCCCATAGCCACAAGAAATTATTGGTTTAATGTTAAAATTGAGCATGACCGGCTTCACCATATCTTGTCGCCATCAGACTCACTGATTAAGAAAAACTAGTTTTTACTATAATATCTTATTGCCCTTTGGTACACTCTTCAATGCTATAAAAGAATGGATGATTTTGTTAGCCAGCGACTTTTATACAATAGTTATGGCCTGACCTATTGAAAATTATTTTAAAAAATACAGAAATTCCCTTTGACTGGCAAACTGTGCAGCACAGGATAAAATATTTACAAAAAATTTCTAATAACAAAACGATCTACAAATTTTCTAGAAATCATTTTTTGATATAACTCATAGCTGTTTTTAATCGTAAAAAATGTTAATAATACAATTAATTACATTTTTCAGCAAAAAAAACTATGGAACACGAAAACTAACTAACAATATTATTCATCTCAAAAAGATTTACAAATTTGTTGGAGAATATACTTTTGAAAGATGAAAAGTTTTTATTGTATTCGTATAAAATAATATTACAAATTTCATTTTCCTTTCAAAGCATGTAGAAACAAAGATAGATTTTACTTATCTAAAACAAATTTCGTTACGTATAGTTTTTATTATAACTGCGTAGAAAAAATAATGTGTAATAAAGAACAAACAATAGAATGGTAAATATGAGTGTGCCTTATTTGTATACTTATCTAAGTCCAACTGTGACATAAAGTTTATAAAAATTCAGGTTTTGAAAAAAATTCCGACAATTAAAATAAAAATAAAAGTATTAAATGTTTCGCAATAGATATGTTAACAGTATACTAGGAGTGTTTTATGTAAACCAAAATGCTAATTTACAAAATTATTAGTTTATATTTCATCCGCATATTTCCTTTAAACTGCTCTTTTGATATGATGCGTAGTTTTTGTTCTACTCATAAACTATAAATTTTTCAAAACAACACTTAAACTACAACACAATATTTAATAAAGAAATTGATTGACTAAATTAAATCCAAAATTTTTCTTTTCAGCTTTTTCGAAAGGATGCACTCTTTTGAAAATTTAAAAACAAGACAATGTAAACACGTCTGTTTCTTATCTTTTGAGTAAATATTCTACTACGTATTTGGTTAGATTTAACTATCTTGTTTTTGGTTAAGAAAGAAGCATTTTTATTTAAAAACTCAACTGTTTTTTGAATAAAATTCTTCTTTTTTCGTTGCAAAAGTTAAAATACTTTATGAAAAATGTATTGAATAGCTAAAGATTGACCTATTTTGTTGAATCATATTTTTCTTTATTAAATCAATTTTGTTGTTTATTATTCTGTTAAAATTTAATTTTTTTAAGAGCGAATTATTGCTCATTTAATATATGATTTTTATCTGCTTTTGAAGGAAACTGATTGACGGGGTGTTAGGGTCGTTCAAAAATTGTTAAAACATTTTTTGTAATATTTAGAATTTGATTTTTCTGATGATTCCCGAGTCTCTAAATATATATCTATAAATTTTATATTTTCTTATTAAACATTTTATTGAAACTTCTGTCGTTTTTCGACATAATTATTATTGTTAACAAATTTGTGGTGCTATTTTGTATGTGCACCTATATTTACAAGGCAAATTCGTGGATAGAATTTAGGCGAACAATTTTGTTAATTAACATCTTATTGTACCTCGTGTCGTTTTCCCAAAAATTGAAGTTTTTTATTTATTATATATGTATATATATATATACATATATATATTCGTAACAAAAATCTGTGTCAAATTATAGTAGTCCGCATATTGTGTCGTTTTTGCGAAAATATAATTTTTTAATTTTGAATGTGGTTTTTTACGATTCAAAAAAAAAAAACTTCGCGTCCGATCCAAAAATTATTCTTGACAAATTTGTAGCTCTATTTCGGATGAGCAACTTGCGTGTACACATTTTTAAATAAATTGTGTCGTTTTTTGAAAAATGGTATTTTTCGATTTTTAGTTTTGTTTTTCATAGATAAAAAGAATTACCTATCCTAACAAAAAGTGTTTTATAAAAAATTTCTCGGCCATTTTTGTTTGAATTTTTTATTTAATTTATCTTTTATCCTATCTCAAATAGCATTGCCGTAAAATGGATTTCATTATTTTTCATTATTTTTTTTCATTATTGGTTTTCTCTTCCGTACTGCTTTCACATTGTGCGTTATTTAGAATAATTCAAAATTCGAAATGCTACGAATAGCTGCACGTAGAATTTTTAAATCCTGAAACAAGTAGTTTAAAAATTGAGAAATTCCTCTGTTAATTATGTCTTTATATCAGGTAAATAAATTTTTACCACTTAATTGGAATCAAAATCATGCTAATAGAAATTGTTTAAAAGAATTCAAAATATGGTGAACAAGAATTCTTTTCTTTTACTTTTATCAACTTAATCATTTATCTTGGAAAAATTGAGTTTTAGCGATTTTCTAATAAAAAATGTATTGTTCAAGCAATCATTATTATTACACCATTAAGCCGTTTCCCTTTCGGGGTAGGCGTGACTCACTCGGTAGGGAGGGGACTAGTGTGAGAAAGGGGATATAAAATTTTTAGATTGATCTGGAATTCTCGCGTTATTTATTTAAATAACACGTTCACTCCGCAAC
Organism: Druon quercuslanigerum; assembly: GCA_010014905.2. NCBI lineage: Eukaryota > Metazoa > Arthropoda > Insecta > Hymenoptera > Cynipidae > Druon > Druon quercuslanigerum. Next base: position 11,355 of record JAAAKG020143459.1, read on the forward strand.
ACT
>JAAAKG020143460.1:0-11357 GCA_010014905.2 Druon quercuslanigerum
ACGGAACTCAAAAAATCCTTTCTGGACGAAAATTCCACTATTTTTTGAAAATTTGTTTTTTCTTTTTAATTAAAAATTCATTTGTTTAAAGATAAAATTTATCTTTCATGGATAAAAATATAACTATTTGATTTAAAACGCAACTTTAAAAAGATAATTTGTCATTTTTTATTAAAAATTCCTCTGTTTTAGTACAAACTTAATCTTTCATGTATTAAAAATCAACTATTTGGTAGAGAATTAAACTAATTTTTTTCACAAATCATCCTTTCTGGTTCAAAAATCGTAATTTTGGATTAAAAATGCAATTTATCTCGTATAAACTTATTTCTGGTTAAAAAATTCATATTTTGCTAGTGAATAGTCAATTAGAATCAATCAATCGTTTATATATTTAATAATCAATTGTTTAAAATTTATATTTTGTTGCCAAAAAGTTAACTGAAATATTTTTTCGATGAAAAATATTTTTTATGAAAATTTGTCTTTCTGATCTAAAAATTCATCTTTTTTAAATAGAAATAGCGCATTTTTCTTGGATAAAAATTCAAATGTTTTGTTAAAAATTAAACTATTTTCTTAGAAAATTTACTCTTTCTCTGAAATTCCTTTTTTGTATTTAAAAATTAATTGAAACCTTTTTGGACTCTTTTTTTTTAAATTTCTCTTTTTGATTTAAAAATTCACCTGTTTTAGTAGAATTTTTATTTTTCTTGGAAAAAAACGCAACTATTTGGTTAAAAAATTAACAATCTTGTTAAAAATTTATACTTTTTGGTTAAAAATTTGACTGTTTAGCAGAAAATCAACTTATTGTTTACTATTGATAAAAATTGAACTCTTTTTTTGAAGATTTTTTTTAATTCATCTGTTTTAGAAGAATTTTCATCATTATTGAATTAAAATTCAATTCTTCGGTTGAAAATTCAACCTCTTTTTGCAATTTTTTTTTTTTTATTTTAAAATTCACCTTCTTTGGCAGAAATTACAATTTTATTTGATAAAAATGCAACTATTTGGTTGAAAATTCAAAAATTTTGTTGAAAAGTCATACTTTTTGTTTAAATTAAGTTGTTTACGAAAAGTCAGACTTTTTGTTTAAATTTAATATGATAGTGTTGAAACGAGAACTGATATCTTTTCGGATTGAAAGTTCACCTATTTTCTTGGGAACAATTTTTATTTTAAAATAAAATTCAGCTATTTTAAGAGAAATTTTATATTTATTGAATAAAAATGCAAATATTGAGTTGTCAATTAAACTATTTTGTTAAAAAGACATACTTCTCAATTGATAATTCCACTGTTTTGATAAAAGTTTAACTATTTAATTATAAATTTACTTTTAGTCCAAATTTTATATTGTGCAGGTGTTGAAAAACGAATCGAATCTTTTCTGGGTGAAAGTTCAACCTAAAAAATGTCGTTTGTTAAAAAAAGTTTAATTTTTCTTCGATGAAATTAAAAAGGTAACTATTTGGTAGAGAATTCAACTATTTTCTTATATTTTCATCATTTTAGGTTGAAAAAATTCGTCTTTTTGTATTGAAATATTTTTTTTATTAGAAATTGCTTTTTGGTTCAAAATTTTATATTTTAATTCATAACAAATCAACTGAAATCTTTTTTGAATGAGAATCTAACTAGATTTTTACAGTCTTCTTTGGGTGTAAATGCAACTATTTTGTAAAGAATTCAATTATTTTGTTAAAAAGTCATTGCCGTTAAAAAATTCGGCTTTTTGGATTGAAAATTCAATTTTTTTCGTAGAAATTTATTTCTCGTTTAAAAATTTATAATTTGACCGTTAAAAGTCAATTAGAATCTTTTTTTAATAGCATATTCAACTATTTTTACAAAATTTATTTCATTAATTTAAAAATTAATCTGTTTTAGCAGAAATATTATTTTCCAAATAAAAATGCAAATTTTTGGTTAAAAATTCTTCTTCTTTGTTTGAGTATTCAAGTTTTTTTCGAAGGATTTGGTTCATTCAATTTTGTTAAGAAATCATTTTTTTGCACTTAAAGATTTATATTTTTATTTGAAAATTCATCTCCTTGGTTGACAGTTGAACTATTTTGTTAAAAAATTTAATTTTTGATTGAAGGCTTATGTCTGGTTGAAAATTTAAATGTTTAGTCGAAAAGCCTTTTTTCTTTGAAATAAATTATTCAACTGAAAATGTAACTTTCCATTTTTTAAAGATTGATATTTTTTAGTTGAAAATGTTCCTTTTTCAGTACAAAAAATAATTGTCTTTGTTTAGATAAATTTGTATTTCTTTTTTGGGTAAAAAATCTTTATTTGTTGCAAATTCGGCTTTTTAATTTTAAAATTATTTTTTTTTTTGTTTATTCAACTATTATGTTCAACATTTAATTGTTTTATGGAAAATTTAAGCCTTTTGTTTTAAATAAATTAAAGAATTTAAAATTGTATCTGAAATACTCATTTATTTCGTTTATAAAAGATTCTATGTTAAAAATATTTCAAGATTAAAATTATGCAAATTTCTATGCCAACAGGCCGCGGTCTCATTTAAAATTAAATTTACATTTTGGCAGATTTCGATCAAAAAATTTAGAAGCTTTTTAAGAATTTTGACAGGTTTCAGAGGACTAAAAAACATTTTATAGAAACATTAAAAATAATTTTTTATTTTAATAAATTAATTTTAAAAGAATATTTCAAAAGATTTATAACGATCTACAACATTTTAAAAAATGAATGTGGAAGATTTTAAAGAAATTTCTTTAATTTAGCAAAATTAAAAAAAACTTAATTTGAAAAAATGTAAGACAGCATTTATATGTTTCCAGATTTGAAAAAAAAAATATTTCCAAGCATTTTAAGGATTTTAAAACTATTTAAAATTAAAATGAAAAAAGTTTTATGTAAAATCCCCTGTTCCAATTAATAATTTAAACTTTGTTCGAACTCAGATTTATAATTTTGTTTAAAAAATTTAATTTTCCGTGCATAATTATTATTCTTCTTTTTAAATAAATTGAATTTCCAACTCAAAATTGTTTAAAAATTGAAAATTTAGATTAGCCTTTTTCTGTAAATTTTCCCTGTTTCAATTCATAGTTTTAATTTATTCGAAAATATGCCATTTCAACTTAGAATCAGAATTTATTCTTTTAAAAAATTCACTGTTCCAGATCGGAATTTATTTAAATTTTAAAATTCCATGTTACAGGACAAATCATAATTCTTTTGGATAAATACCAGTTTGAACTCAGAATTAGAATTCTTCGGAAAAATTTCCTGTTCCAATTCAGAATTTTTTTCCTTTTTGAAAATTTCGAGTACTAGCTTGGAATTTTTTTAAATTTGAAAATTCCCGTTTCCAAATCAGAGTTATTATTCTGAAGAGTTAAATTATTTTAATTTTGCAAGGTATCTACACAAATCCTACGTTAAAATTCTCTGTTAATTCAAGGGTTTTTCCAAATATGATTTTTCGCGAGTTAATTATAAATAATGTCCTTTTTATTCTTACACAAAAAAAAGATTTATTTTTGAAACATATTTAATTTAAAATTTAACCAAATAGTTTTATTTTCAACCAAAAAGATAAATAAATTACTAAAATAATCTATATTTATTTGCAATTTTTGAATTTTTAAGCCAAAAAAATGGATTTTTAAACAATACGATTCATTTTCAAATAGAAAAATTAACTTTCTAGCAAGAAAGACGATTTTTAATTTAAATATATGAATTTTTAATCGAATCTTTTAATTTTCAACCAAAAGGAATAATTTTTTACCAAAAATACGATTAAAAAAAAACATTCATTCTCAATCAAAGAGTTCAATTTTCAACTAAAAAAGATCAATTTTCAAACAAATAGCTGAATTTTGAACTAAAAAATATCACTTTTCAACCTCAAATTGAATAGTTAAATTATCAGTTAAAAAAATTATTCTTACCCAAAAAAATACACTTATTTTTTAAACAAAATTAATTTAACCTTTAACCAAATAGTTTTATTTTCAACCAAAAAGACGAAATAATTACTGAAATTATCAATATTTATTTGCAAAACTTGAATTTTTAAGCCAAAAAAATGGATTTTTAAACAAGACGATTAATTTTCAAACAGAAAAATTAATTTTCTAGCAAGAAAGACGATTTTTAAATTAAATGAATGAATTTTTAACAAAAAAATTTAATTTTCAATTAAAGAAGACCCACTTTTAGCTAAACAGTTAAATTTTCAACCAAACTAATGAATTTTCTACTAAAATGATTAATCTTTATCTCGAATAAATTAATTTTAAGCAAAAAGATGAATTTTTGAACAAAGATTTCAATTTTGAAGAAAGTAGTTTTATTTCTAACCAAAACGATGAGTTTTCTATCAAAAGGATTAACTTTCTACCAAAACGACGATTTTTCAAAAAAAAAAAAAACATTAATTCTCAATCAAAGAGTTGAATTTTCAACCAAAAAAATGAAATTATTACTAAAATGATCAATAGTTACTTGCAATACTTTCATTTTTAAGCCAAAAAAATGGATTTTCAAACAGGAAAATTAATTTTTTAGTAAGAAAGATGATTTTTAAATTAAATATATGAATATGAATTTAATTAAAAAGACCCACTTTTAGCTAAACAGTTAAATTTTCAACCAAACTAATGAACTTTCAACTAAAAGATGAATTTTGGAGAAAAGATTTCAATTTTGAACGAAGTAGTTTTATTTTTTAACCAAAACGATGAATTTTCTGCCATTTTAGACCATGTAGACAATAAAATTAAAGACAAAATTATAAGTACATGAATGCTCAACGAAATATTTGCATTATCAAGTACAAATATAACAAATTTTTAACCAAATAGTTACATTTCAAACAAAAAAATATCCATTTTCAAACAAAAATGGAATAGAAGAATATTTTTTATCAACGAAGACGAATTTGATTGAAAATACATGAAATTTATATTAAAAAGATAAATTGTCAAATCAAAGTTGAATAGTTAAATTGTCAGTTAAAAAGTAATTTTCAATCAACATGAATTTTCAAATAAATTATTGATTCTTTTACTAAAATCATTAAATTTTCAATAAAAATAACTATTTGCAGCCCAGAAGATTGATTTATAACAAAAGGTTAAAATTTTCAACCAAAAATAATGTTTCAACAAAATATTAAATAGTTATATTTTAATTAGGAAAATTAATTTTCAATAACAAAAAAAAAACAAGAAACAAATTTTCAAGAAAATAGTTCAAGTTGCACTTGGTATAAACTTAATAAACTGAAATTTCAGTAAAAAAATTGATTTCAAACAAAAGAGCGTGTTATTCCATTTAATATTGCAATGATGTTTTCCATTTCTTCAAAAGAATTTTTTTTTATTCTGCCAAATGAAAGAAATTTTCTTAAAATTTTCCACATTCATTTTTAAACCTTTCTTTTTTAATCGTAAAATTAGTTTATTAAAATAAAAAATTAATTTTTTATTTTCCAAGGAAATATTTTTTTATTCTTCTGAAACCTGTTAAAATTCTTAAAAATATTCTAAATTTTTTTTTTCGAAATCTGCCAAAATCAATATTTTATTTTTAATTAGGCCGTGGCCTATTTGCACCGACATTTTGGTACGAATATTTAGATTTTGTCGATACACGTAGACGCTTCGTTTCAATTGTTTGAAAACATTTCAAATTTTTAATTAATTTTGAATTTTTCAAATCTTCTAAATATCAAAAGTCAACAATTTGGCTTACAAATTAAATTTGCTTACATGAAAGAATTTAAATTGTTAATGTTAAAATTTGGACATTCTAACATTGTGAACTGATTAAGAATCGTATTGTGTAAAAATAAAAAATTTTAAAGTGAAAGATTCTTCATTTCAACTCAGGAATAAAATTCTTTTGAAAAAATCCCTGCTCAAATCAAAAATTTTAATACTTTTCGAAAATTCTCCATTTCATCTATGAACTAGATTTTTTAAAGTAAAATTCTCTGTTCCAATTAATAATTGTTTGAAAATTGAAAACTCCTTGCTCAAATCTGAAGTTTTAATGATTTTAATTTTTATCGAAAATATCCCGTTTCAACTTAGAATTCGAATTCATTCTTTTAAAAAATACCCTGTTCCAGCACGGAATTTATTAAAAATGTTAAAATTCCCTATTCCAAGACAAATTGTATTTTGGATAAATGCCAAAATGATTTTTTGACATCCCTGCACAGTTTTTAGGTTAAGTACTCTTATCTGCAAAGTATTTACTGAATATGCTGAGTACATACCTTTTAGGTCGAGGAAGATTCTTCTCAAGATTATCTTCCTTATTTGGTAGTCAGCCTTCAAGGAAATTATTTTTTCTGGAGTTGATGGTTAACTTTGACATTTTTTTTAGGTTATCTCTTTGGCGAAAGTCATTTTGGATCTTCAAGGTGATTTCCAGATGATAAATTTATTTTAGTTTGATGAGAACTTTGTGATTTCAGAGAAATCTCGTGATTAAAAGTTAATTAAAAGGTAAAGTCAATATTGCCTTTTTTTTTAAGCTTTTTTTTACATCAGCTGATCGATGAGAAGTGGGGAAAACTGTCAAAAACTGCTGGGCCACAATACGCATGCGTCGTAACAGCAGTCTCTTGGATGTTGATGGCGGGCTTAACTAAAATATTTAAATATGCAAATGAATTTTTTACAATACATAATAATTTATCAAAAAGTACAAGAAAATATTATGGATTATTTTTAATTTGTATTGGTGGCAAAAGATATTCCTTCCATTGAATTTCAAATTAATCATTATTTGTAAGCCTACATTATTTTTTAACAATTTTGGAAACAACTTTAAATGTTTAAATTTTTTAAAAATATTCTTTTTAAATTAATTTAAAAAAAATTAGTTTAAAATTTTCCTAAGAACCTCAGGAAATTTGTTTATACTTTTGAAACCATTCAAAATTCTTAAGAAGTTTTGAATTTTTTGTTCCAAATCTTAAAATAAAAAAAAGAATTTCAAATAAAAATTTCATCACTTCTAACTAAATAAAAATGACTTAAAAAGGGTTTCCAATTCAGAAAAAATTTTAAACAAAAATGTTTACACTCCAAACTCAATAAAAATTTCTTTTAAAATTAAAATTGTAAAATTAAAACTATTTTTATACATAAATCCTTTTAGGTTTAATTTTTTTTATTTTAAGTCGTTTAAAATTAATAATTGTTCAATTATTAACAATATCAAAGATATTATCTTTGATAATATTAAAAGTTGATTTTTTCACTTACTTTAACGATTTAAACAATTCAGTTCCGAATTGTTTAATTTTTAATATTTAATTTATAATTTAAATTTTTTAATTAATAGTTAAATATTGCTAGATGTTAAAAAATAGTTTGTTTTTTGACATTTCAATTTGACTGTGTTAAAAATGGAATATTTAATCTCAGATAATATTTAAATTGGATTTAAAATTTATTAAAAGCGTTTATATTTTAAATCTGTTAATTTGAAGTTAACTCAGAACTAATTCTTTTTGGAAATTAAAACAATTCAATTTTATTCAAGCCAATAAAAAATTAAGACAATTTCTCAAATTTATGCTTTAAAAGTGAGAAGAATTTAAAACTAGACCCTGAAAAATTTAATTATATTTTATTTTTAGATTTTTAAAAATATTGAATATTTCAAATACAGATTAAGAAAAAAATATTTTCGTATTCAAAGGCTCAACATTTTTCAAATTTTTATCAATAACAATTATAAATGCAGTGTTAAAAATTATTCCATATGAATTTGGATAATTTCAGGGATTTTCAGGAAATCAGGACAGCTGCAAAATTTTCAAAAAAAGAGAAATCAAACATTTTTTATTTTATGTTTTCAAAGCTGTGAATTTTTAGTTTTAAAGGCTTTAAATTTAATATTGTACATTTTTTAATCATTCAAATTCATAACTTTTCAAATTAAAACGTTTAAAAATTTTTTTAAATGGTAAATTTATAAGTTGTGAAATTAATATTTTTCAGTTTTAAATGCTAAGTTGTGAAATTATTTAAATTAACATAGAAAGACCGAGCGCGCATCGCGAGAACCCACAGTCACGCGCTCAAGCTTGCGATCGAGCTCGCGAGTGAGTTTGTTCTTTGAACAAACCAGAATCTCTTTTAGTAAACTTTCTAGAAAATAAATCAGAGAAGCATTATAATCTATGCAGTTTCAGACAACTGACAAAACCATTTCTGATAAAACAAAATTTTTATTTAGCCAGTAACAAGAAAAAAAAGACTGCAAAGCGTTTCAAACACAATTTCTTGGCGATTATCCTGTCGTCTTGATAGTTACGTGAGAGGTCAAACGAGTCATGGATGTAATCTTTTAATAATAGGTTATTATTTTCTCACCTACAATACCTGAGTGCTGCTATATAATTAAAAATTATTCTTCTAATACAAATTATATATATATAGACTGTAACAAACGATACTGAAGAACTTTTTTGGTTTAGTTTAAAATTTATGTATCACGGGTAGAAAATTTATTTATATAAGACTAATTTTCTAAAATAAAAATGAATTCCTAACAAAATAGATAAATTTTTAACCAAAAAGTCGAATTTTCAACCTAAAAGAGCACTTTAATTTTTATAAAATAGTTTAATTTAAAACCAAGAAGAATAATTTTTAACAAAACGAACGATTTTGTATAAATTTATATTATTAATTAAATAGTTTAGACCGTGGATGTGATGCTTTAAAAAAAAAATAATAATATTGTAAATTTATTTTTAATAGACGAAGTAAATTTTCTACAAAACAGTGTAATTTTTTTACTAAGTAGTTGAATTTTCAAGATAAAAAAGGAATTTTCTACAAAAATGTTAAACCCCCAACAAAAAAACTAAACTTTTAAGAAATTATTTCAACTTTAAACAAAAGAAATTAATTTTCTATTTAAAAAGATTAATTCATAAACAAAAACTGTTATAGATACTTAAACAAAAAAGATTTTAATTAAAAAATGATAAAAAAGTTGGATTTAACCCTTAAAAACAATTTTTTTTTAGAAAATACATGTAACATAATACATAAATTTTCCACAAAATAGTCACATTTTTAATTTAATTGTTGAAATTTCAAGCCAGAAATAGGAATTATTTATAAAACTGTTGAAGTTCCAAAAAAGGTTTATTATTCGACAAAAAGTTCATTTACAAGAAAAAAGTTAATTTTTAAGAAAAAAAATTATTTTTAAACTCAAAGTTAATTTTTAATAAAAAAGTATTTTTTAACAGAAGCAGATTATTTGTTTTCCCGAAAATTTCAATTTTATCAAAACAGTTGGATTTTTAACAAATTTTATTTAATTTTGAACCAAATAATACAAATTTTAACCCAAAGAGATGAATTCTTAATGAAAAATTTAATGGTAAACTTTTCAGCAAAAAATTTTCTTTTTTCTTTTATAATAATTAATAATAAATTACTAAGTAATATTGCTTTGTTTTTAAATTCATCTTTTTGGTAGCAAATCAATTTCCTTGGTTGAAAATTCATTTTTTGGAGAAAAATGCATCTTTTTGTTTAAAAATTTATTTTTCTGGTTGAGAATTAATTATTTTAATTAAAAAATTCTTGTTGCGTTGTAAATTTAAATATTTTGTTGAAAATTCGAATTTTATGTTAGATTGGTTTGGAATTGGTTTGGAATATAAAATATTATGTTGAAATATCGACATTTATAGCAAAAAACAATTATTTGAATAAAAATTAATTTTTTTGAACTGAATAATTAACTATTCTTTTTTTGGTTGAAAATTAATCCTTTTTTAGTTAAAATTCAACTTTTCTGTTGAAACCTTATTTCTTGGGTTAGAAATTAAAATATTTTGTAGAAAATTCGACATTTATGTTAGAAAATACATATATCTTTTTGGTTCGAAATTTATTTCTTTGGTAGAAAACTGAACTATTTTAATGAAAATTTGATGTTTTTTTCCGGAAATTAAACTTTTTCTTAAAAATATTTTGGTAATTTATGGTTATATTTCATGTAAGTTACAGTAACTTACAATACATTGGCGAAAATTCCATTTAAAAATGTCTATACATTTCCGGAAATTTATGGAAATTTTCGGTTATTTATGGTAATTTTTCAGGTAAATATGGTAACTTACAATAAATTACGCAAATTTTCTTTTTAAACATTTTTCGGAATTCCCGGAAATTAATGTATTGTTGTTAATTTATGGTAATATTAAAGGTAATTTTTGGTAACCTAAGATTGGTTAACCAAAGTTCAATTTAAAAACGTCTATAAATTTCCGGAAATTTATGGGAATTTTCGATTATTTATGGTAATTTTTCAGGTAAGTATAGTAACTTATAATAAATTATGCAAAATTCATTTTAAAAACTTTCAGAAATTCCCGGAAATTCCTGAAATTTGTTGTTAATTTATGGTAATATTACAGGTAATTTATGGAGGAAAAATTACCCAAAATTCAATTAATACATTTCTATACATTTCTGTAAAATTTCAGAAATTTCTGGAAAATTTTAGTAATTTACGGTAATTTGATCCATTATATATGGTCATTTTCCATAAATTACCGTAAAATTCTATTATCAGTTAGTGAAATCTTTTGAATACTTCCGAAAGCTCTTCAAAACTTTTAAAATCTGTGTGATATCTTTGGGAAATAAATGAAATTTTTGCGAAATATTTCAAATCGATGTCTTTTTGAAATATTTCAAATCGATGTCTTTTTGAATTCTTTTTAACTATTCAAAGTTTTTGAGAAACATTTGAAAACTTTAAAAAATACTTGAAATCTTTTATAAAATGTTAAAGAACTTTTTAAAATATTTAATAATATTTGTGAAATATTTGGAAATCTTCGATATATTTTTTAAAAATTTGCGAAATTATTGAAAGGTTTGGAAAATCATTCAAGCTTTTGTGAAATTTTAAAGTGTCCGAAATTTTTGTGAAATCTCTGTGAAATATTCGAAATCTTTGATATTTTTGCGAAATCATTAAAACCCTTCGAAAATATTTTTGAAGCATTTGTTATATTTTTAAAATCATTGAAGTGAAATCATTTGTGAAAGTATTAAAATCTTCGTGAAGCCTTTTGAAAATTATTGAAGTCTTGGGGAAATCTTTTTAATCTATCCAAAATTTTTGCAACCATTTTTTTAAACCTTGGGAAATCATTCTAATCTTTTTGAATTATTTCTGAAATTTTTAAGAAGTATTTGAAATATTTTTGAAATATTTGGTAATTTTTGTTAAATTACTGAAATATTTGTGAAATACTGAAAATCATTTATTTCTTTGTAAAATCTTTTAAATCTATGGCAAAGGAG
>JAAAKG020143461.1:0-11356 GCA_010014905.2 Druon quercuslanigerum
AAGAATAAAAAACTTTTTTTAATATTGCTAAAATTGCTAAAATTTTCAAAATTTTGAAAAATGAATCTGAAAGATTAAGAGGTATTTTTTCTAATTTTGCAGGTTATCCTGAAAATGTTAAGAAAATTCAAATCATTTCAAAACATAGAGGTTTGAATCAGATTTTTTTTTTTTTAATTTTAAACAAAATTTAGGTTTTTGAAGATTTTGAAAAAAATTGCTAAAGCTTTTTAAGGATTTTGAAACTATTTAAAATCAAAATAATTTAACATGTAATGTAAAAAGTGTTCAATTAAAAAAAAATTAATCGTTCAAGTTTCAATGTTCCTAGTTTTAAATTGGTTAAAATACTATAATTTTTGTTTGTTTAAAATTTGTCTTCTTTAATAGATATTTAATCTTGTGGGTTAAAAATTAAGTTTTTTGGTTGATAATATAACTGTTTGTTTGGAAATTCAACTGTTTGCTAGAAATATCGTCTATTTGCCATAAACATTTAACATTTTTGAATAAATTTATTGTCATTATTGACTAAATTTTATTACCCAATTAAAAATGCAACTCTTGTTGAAAATACATTTATTTATTTAAAAATTTGTCTTTTTTTGTGGTAATTATTTGTTTTTTCGTTAAATGTTGAACTGCTTACATAAAAAAAAATTGTGGGTGTAATTCATCTAGTTTTTTTATGAAAATATTTTTTTTTTGAAATTTTTATGAAGAATTGCGGCACTTTTAAGAAAATCCAAAATTTTGAAATTCTAAAATGTTAAGAGTTCTAAGAGTTCTGATCAGAGTTCTGGACTTCTTCATGAGAGCTCTAGAAAAAAGTGTTCTCAAACTTTTTGATCAAGTTAAAATTCGAAGAACTGTGGCACTTTTACTAAAACCCAAAATGTAGAAATTAAAATTTTTAAAGAGTTCTAAGAGTTCTGATTAGAGTTCTGGACTTCTTTATAAGAGCACTTTTTAATCAAATAAAAATATGAAGAGCTAAGGCGCTTTTAGAAAATCCAAAATTTTGAAATTCCAAAATGTTAAGAGTTCTAAGAGTTCTGATCAGAGTTCTGGACTTCTTCATGAGAGCTCTAGAAAAAAGTGTTCTCAAACTTTTTGATCAAGTTAAAATTCGAAGAACTGTGGCATTTTTAATAAAACCCAAAATGTACAAATTAAAATTTGTTAAGAGTTCTAAGAATTCTGATTAGAGTTCTGGACTTCTTTATAAGAGCACTTTTCAATCAAATAAAAATATGAAGAACTAAGGCGCTTTTAGAAAATCCAAAATGTTGAAACTTAAAAATTTTAGGAATTCTACGAGTTCTGATCGGAGTTCTGGACTTCTTTATGAGAGGTTAAGAAAAAAAAGAGTTATCAAGCTTTGTGATCAAGTTAAAATTCGAAGAACTGCGGCACTTTTAAGAAAACTCATAATGTTGAAATTAACCATTTTTGAGAGTACTAAGAGTTCTGATTAGAGTTCTAGACTTCTTTATGAGTACACTTTTTAATCAAATAAAATATGAAGACCTAAGGCGCTTTTAGAAAATCCAAAATGTCGAAACTTAAAAATTTTAAGAGTTCTCATCGGAGTTCTGGACTTCTTCATGTGAGATCTAGAAAAATTTTTGCAAAATTTACTATCAAGTCAAAATTCGAAGAACTGCGGCACTTTTAAGAAAATCTAAAATTTAGGAATTCCAAAATGTTGAGAGTTCTAAAAGTTCCGATATAAGTGCTAGACTTCTTAATGAAAGCTCTACAAAAAAATTGCGCAAAACTTTTCGAACAAGTCAATATTTGAAGAACTTTAGCACTTTTCAGAAAATCCAAAATTTTAAGAATTCTTAGAGTTCTAATCAGAGTTCTGGACTTCTTCATGTGAGATCTAGAAAAAGTGTTGCAAAATTTTCGATCAAGTCAAAATTCGAAGAATCCAACATTTTGGAATTTTAAAATTTTGAGAGTTCCAAGAGTTCTGATCAAAGTTCTGGACTTCTTCATGAGAGTTCTACAAAAAAGTGTTGCAAAACTTTTCGATCAAGTGAATATTCGAAGAACTGCGGAACTTTTAATAAAATCAAAAATTTTGGAATTCCTAAATGTTGAGGGTTCTAAGAGTTCTGATCAGAGTTCTGTACTTCTTCATGAGAATTCTACAAAAAAGTGTTTCAAAAATTTTCGATCAGGTCAAAATTCGAAAAATCCAAAATTTTGGAATTGCAAAATGTTGAGGGTTCTAAGAGTTCTTATCAGAGTTCTGATCTTCTTTATAGGAGTTACTACCAAAAAGTGTTGCAAAACTTTTCGATCAAGTCAACATTCGAAGAACTGCGATAGTTTGAAGAAAACCCAAAATTTTGAAATTTAAAAATTTTGAGAGTTCGAAGGGTTCTGATAGAAGTTCTGTACTTCTTCATGAGACCTCAACAAAAAAGTGCTATAGCAATTTCCTCACAAGTCAAAAATGACTTTTTTGTATAGCTCGTTTGAAGAAGTTTAGAACTCCGATCAGAATTCTTCGAACTCTTAACATTTTGTAATATAAAAATTTTGGATTTTCTTAAAAGTGCCGCCGTTCCTCGAATTTTGACTTGATCGAAAAGTTTTGCAACACTTTTCTGTAGAATTCTCATGAGAAAGTCTAGAACTCTGATCAGAACTCTTAGAACTCTCAACATTTTGAAACTTTTTGAAGTGCCGCAATTTTTCAAGATCAAAAAGTTTGATAACACTTTTTTCTAGAGCTCTCATGAAAAAGCCTAGAACTCTGATCAGAACTCTTAGAACTCTCAGCATTGTGGTATTCCAAAATTTTGGATTTTCTAAAAGTGCCTTAGTTCTTCATATTTTCATTTGATTGAAATGTTCCGTAACCCTTTTTTGTAGTGCTCTTATAAAGAAGTCCAGAACTCTAATCAGAACTCTTAGAACTCAAAAAAATTTCAATTTCCAAATTTTGGATTTTCTTAAAAGTGCCTTAGTTCTTTGAAATATGACTTGATCAAAAATTATGATAAGACTTTTTTGTAGAACTCCTTTTAATGGGCCTAGAACTCTAAACAGAACTTTAGGATTATCCAAACGAAAAATTTGTCGATAATTTTACATTTTTTAAATGTGTTTTTTGAATACTTTTTTTATTTAAAAAAATTTTTGTTATCAGAGAAGTCTAGCTCTTAGAAGTCTTTCTTAGAAGTCTAACTCTTATGGAACCAGAGAATCATGCAAGGAAAAGTTAAATTCTAAAAATGTGGGGGGCCAGCTACTTTTTTTGGAAAACGGTTTTCGGTGGTATTAACCGGAACTATTTTTAAAAATGATCAGGAACTCTAGAACTGTGTTTAATCGACCCGGAACTCTAAAAAAAAGTTCTCTTTTGCAAAAGTGGGGAGCGGAAATGGGTGTGAATTTAGCCCCTCATTTTCAAAAAATGACTTTCCAATGCTTCAGTTATCAGAAATATTGCTAAAAAATATAAAGAACTTCAGATCTATTGAAAAGGTACCCAGAACTCTAAAAAAATTAAATTTTTAATATTGGGGGTGCACTTCACAGGGATGTAAAATGTTCCAACTTCTCTTGATTTGCGACTGGATATAACAGTAGCAGCTATAGTAGTGTACTTTGCCAGAGTATAGTACTGCTCTCTAAAGATAATTAGCCTCTTAATTGCTTCGCATAATTGCAGCGATGTAAGATGCCAGAGACTGGTTCGTTAAAGGAGCTTTAAAGAGGCTGGGATTTATACAAAGTGACTAGATAATGAATAAGGGCGTGCAAATAAACCAATGCCCGGGAAGTGAATGGCTCTGCATTAATATCGAGGTTGCTATTTCTCAGTCAAAATATCACATTTTCTCTGCCTTTCTCTCATCTCTGCATTCAATGTGTTGTTCTTCGTTAGGAACGCTTCGAACAAAATATTTGAAAATTTCGTTGCAAAATTAATTTTAATAAAGATTTATTAATTTCGTTTTTAAAAATAATTGTATAAAATTAAATTTAAATTCGGATTAGCCGTTTTTAAAAAATCTTGAAATATGTGGACCCTTCTTTTCACTTCTCGAAAAATTGTACTTAAAACTGTTCTTGGCAACAGATCTTAAATTGTGCAACATACGACGATCACTCACATTCATTTTTTTTATGAATTTCATGCAGTTTTAAAGTATCAGACGATCAATCACATTTTCAGTTTTTTATTCTGAATGTCATGCAGTTCTTTTTTATTATTTTTCATCATTTTCAGTTTGGAAATTCAGCTTGTTGGTTTAAAATTCAACTATTCTGCAGAAAAAAAATCTTTTTAGCCTCAAAATTCAACAGTTTGTATCAAATTCATTTTCTCTCTTGATTTAAAAATATATTCTAAAACATGAGACGATCACTCACGTTTTATAAATTTCTGAATTTCATACAGCTGTGCAACATGAGATGATCAGAATTTTACTGCTTAATGAATTTCATATAGTTCTGAAACTGAAGACGATCAATCACATTTGATTTGTTTCTGAAATATTATGCCGTTGTTTTTCGTTATGTTTCATCTTTTTCAGTTTAGGAATTCACCTTTTTGGTTGAAAATTCAGCCGTTCTGTAGAAAAATAATCTTTTTGGCTTTAAAATTCAACACTTTCAATCAAATTTATTTTCTTTTTTAATTTAAAAATATAATCTAAAACATAAGACAATCACTCTGGTTTTATCCGTTTCTGAATTTCATACAGTTGTGGAACATGAGATGATCAGAATTTTACTTTTTCTGAAGACGATCAATCACATTTTTATCTGTTTCTGAAATATTATGTCGTTGCTTTTTGTTATGTTTCATCCTTTTCATTTTGGAAATTCATCTTTTGGTTGTAAATTCAACTCTTCTGTAGAAAAATAATCTTTTTGGCTTCAAAATTCAACACTTTCAATCAAATTTCTTTTCTTTTTTAATTTAAAAATATAATCTAAAACATAAGACGATCACTCTGGTTTTATCCATTTCTGAATTTCATACAGTTGTGAAACATGAGCTGATCAGAATTTTACTTTTTTATGAATTTCATAGATTTTTAAAACCTAAGGTGATCAATCACATTTTCATTTGTTTCTGAATTTCATGCAGTTTCAAAGTGTAACATGATCAATCTCAGTATTACTTGTTTATAAATTTGATATAGTTCAAAAGTTGTGAAACATTAGACGATCAATCACATCAGTACTAATGTTTTAGAACTGTATAGAATTCATAAACAACAATTTTTTTTATAGATTTCATACAATTCTAAAACATAAGACGATCAATCACATTTTCATTTTTTTTTTAAATTTCATGCAGTTCTTTTTTCTTATTTTTCATCTCTTTCAGTTTGGAAATTCATCTTTTTGGTTTAAAATTCAACTGTACTGTCGAAAAATAATCTTTTTGGCTTTAAAATTTAACACTTTTGAATCGAATTTATTTTCTCTCTGGATTTAAAAATATGATCTAAAACATAAGACGATCACACATGTTTTATCCATTTCTGAATTTCATACAGTTGTCGAACATGAGATGATCAGAGTTTTACTTTTTAATGAATTTCATGCAGTTCTAAAACATAAAACGATCAATCACATTTTTATTTGTTTCTGTAATATTATGCCGTTGTTTTGATGAAATTGTCTTTCTTGACTGAAAATGTTATTATAAAACATGAAACAATCGGACACATGTCATGTACTTAAAACTGTTCTTGGCATCAAATCTTAATTTGTGCAACATGAGACGATCACTCACATCTCATTCGTTTATAAATTTCATAGAGTTGTGAAGCATAAGATCAGCATTCATATTATAATTTGTAATTGAATTTTTAAAATATAACCTTTAAAAGATAAGGTGATCAATCACATTTTTATTTTTTTCTGAATTTCATGTTGTTTTAAAACATAAGACGATCAATCATATTATTACTGATGTTTTAGAACTGTATAAAATTCATAAAAAAAAAACTTTTTATGGATTTTACACAGTTCTAAAACATAAGACGATCAATCATATTTTCAGTTTTTTTTCTGAATTTCATGCAGTTCTTTTTAATTATTTTTTATATTTTTCAGTTTGGAAATTCACCTTTTTGGTTGAAATTTCAACTGTTCTGTAGAAAAATAATCTTTTTGACTAAAACACAAACACTAATCTAAAACACAAGACGATCACTCACGTTTTATCCATTTCTGAATTTCATATAGTTGTGGAACATGAGATGATCAGAGTTTTACTTTTTCATGAACTACGAGCAGTTCTGAAACTGAAGACGATCAATCACATTTTTTTTATACATTGTTACTTGTTTATAAATTTCATGCAGTTCCGAAACATAAGATAGTCACTAACATTGTCATTTTTTATGAATATAATGCAGTTTTAAAGTGTAAGACGATCAATCACATTATGAATTGTTTATAAATTTGATATAGTTGAAAAGTTGTGAAACATGAGACGATCTATCACATTATTACTAATGTTTTAAAACTGTATGAAATTCATAAAGAAGAGTTTTTTAAATTGATTTCGTACAGTTCTAAACATAAGACGATCAATCACATTTTCAGTTTTTTTCCGAAATTCATGCAGTTCTTTTTTATTATTTTTCATCTTTTTCAGTTTGGAAATTCAGCTTTATGCTTTAAAATTCAACTGTTCTGCCGAAAAAATCTTTTTGGCTTCAAAATTCAACACTTTAAATCAAATTTATTTTCTTTCTTGATTAGGGATATAATATAAAACATAAGACGATCACTCACGTTTTATCCATTTCTGAATTTCATACAGTTGTCGAACATGAGATGATCAGAATTTTACTTTTTTATACATTTCATATAGTTCTGAAACTGGAGAAGATCAATCACAATTTGATTTGTTTCTGAAATATTATTCCGTTGTTTTTCGTTATGCTTCATATTTTTCATTTTGGAAATTCATCTTTTATTTGAAAATTCAATTGTTTTGTACAAATATAATCTTTTTGGCTTTAAAATTCAACATTTTTGGTGAAATTGTCTTTCTTGACTAAAAATTATATTCTAAAACGTAAGACGATCACTCACATTTTATTAAATTATAAATTTCATAGAGTTGTGGAGCACAAAATCAGCAATCACATTATAATTTGTTCATGAATTTCATAGACTTTTAAAACATAAGGTGATCAATCACATTTTCATTTGTTTCTGAATTTCATGCTGTTCTGAAACATAAGACGATCAATCAGATTATTACTTGTTTATAAATTTGATATAGTTCCAAAGTTGTGAAACATGAGACGATCAATAAGATTATTACTAATGTTTTAGAACTGTATGAAGTTCATAAACAAGAATTTTTTATGGATTTCATACAGTTCTAAAACATAGGACGATCAATCACATTTTCAGTTTTTTTTTGAATTTCATGCAGTTCTTTTTTATTATTTTTCATCTTTCTCATTTTGGAAAGTCATCTTTTTGGTTTTCAAATTCAACCCTTTAAATTAATATTTTCTTTGTTGATTTAAAACTATAATCTAAAACATAACACGATCACTCACGTTTTATCCATTTCTGAATTTCATACAGTTGTGGAACATAAGATCAGCCATCACATTATAATTAGTCAATGAATTTCACAGATTTTTAAAACCTAAGGTGATCAATCACATTTTCATTTGTTTCTGAATTTCAAGCAGTTTCAAAGTGTAACATGATCAATCTCAGTATTACTTGTTTATAAATTTGATATAGTTCAAAAGTTGTGATACATGAGATAATCAATCACATTATTACTAACGTTTTAGAACTGTATGAAATTCATAAATAGGAAACTTTTTTTATGAATTTTATACAGTTCTAAAACATAAGACGATCAATCACATTTTCAGTTTTTTTCTGAATTTCATGCAGTTCTTATTTTTTCTTTCTTTTTCTTATTTTTCATACCTTTTTAGTTTGGAAATTCACCTTTTTGGTTGAAAATCCAATGGTTCTGTAGAAAAATAATCTTTTTGATTTCAAAATTCAACACTTTAAATCAAATTTATTTTCTTTCTTGAATTAAAAATATAATCTAAAGCATAAGACGATCACTCACTTTTTATCCATTTCAGAATTTCATACAGTTGTGGAACATTGGTTGATCAGAATTTTACTTTTTATGAATTTCATACATTTCTACAACTGAAGACGATCAATCGCATTTTTATTTGTTTCAGAAATATTATGTCGTTGTTTTTCGTTATGTTTCATCTTTTTCATTTAAAATTCATCTTTTGTTTGAAAATTCAACTGTTTTGTAGAAATATAATCTTTTTGGCTTGAAAATTCAACATTTTTGGTAAAATGTGTTGTCTTTCTTAACTGAAAATGTTATTCTGAAACATGAGACGATCACACACATTTAATTTGTTTCTGAATTTCATGCAGTTCGAAAATATCAGACGATTAATCACACGATCACTAGTTTATGAATTCCATACAGTTCTAAAACATAATCGACCGTCTTATTTTTTATAACTGTATGAAATTCAGAAAAAGTGAAATGTGGGTGATCATCTTATGTTTCAGAACTGTATAGATTTTGGAAAAAAAAAATAATAGAGTGATCATCTTACGTTTTATGACTGCAGGCAATTCTGAAACAAATGAAAATATAATTGATCGTCTTATTTTATTGAACTGCATGAATTTCAAAAATAAATGAAAATGTGATTGATCGTCTTATGTTTTAGGACTGCATGAAATTCAGAAGTAAATGATAATATGATTGATTGCTTTATGTTCTTGCACTATATGAAATTTATAAACAACTGATCATGTGATTGATCGTCTTATATTTTCGAACTGCATGAAATTCATTAAAAAAATTAATTGTGTGTGATCGCCTCATGTTTTATAACTGTATGAAATTTATAAACAAGTAATAATATGATTGATCATCATATGTTTAACAATTTTTCGCAATTCATTAACGAATAAAATGTAAGTTTTATTGCCTTATGTTTTAGAACTGCATGAATTTCAGAAACACATAATAATGTGAGTTATCGTCTTATGTTTTATGACGGCTTGAAATTCTGAATCAAATGAAAATATACTGGATCGCCTTATTTTACTAAAATGCATGAATTTCAAAAACAAATGACAATGTGATGGATCTTCCTATGCTTTAGAACTGCAGGAAATTTAGAAAAAATGGTAATGTGAGTGATCGTCTTTTTTATTGAACTGCATGAATTTCAAAAATAAATGAGAATGTGATTGATCGTCTTATACTTTACGACTTCATGAATTTCAGAAGAAAATGACAATATAGTTGATCACTTTATGTTTTTGAACTGTTTGAAATTTATAAACTATTCATTGATGGGATTGAGCGACTTATAGTTTAGAACTACATAAAATTCAGAAACAAATTACAATGTGATGGATCGTCTTATGTTTTATTGCTGTAGGAAATTCAGAAAAAATGGTAATATAAGTGATCGTCTTATGTTACAGAACTGCATGAGATTCGAAAACAAAATACAATGTGAATGATCGTCTTATGCATTAGAACTGCATGAATTTCAGAAACAAATGACAATGTGAGGGATCGTCTTATGTTTTATGGCTGCATGCAATGCTAAAACAAATTGCAATGTGATTGATCGTCTTTTGTTTTAGAACTGCATGAATGAATCAGAAATGATTTTAATTTAGAAATTATTTCACTATATTATTTTAGCAGATAAATCAGTCACTTCTACTGACTGAAAATCAGTAAATTCAAGTAACTTAAAGTCAGTAACTTCACGTGAATTATATAATTGACTAAATCAGTATTTTAAACGTTATAACCAATTAGTTTCAGAAAGGATTTTTACTAAAAATCAGTAAATTCCAGTGACTGTTTGATTCAATCAGCAATATTGACTAATTCACCTGTTAAACTACTGATTTATCAGTAGAAATTACTGATTTTTCAGTGAATGCATGGTTAATGAATTGAATCAGTTAAATTTCGACTGATTTGAATTTACTCTGTAGATTTGTGTCTGAAAATTTAAAATACAAAATTATTAATGGTAAAATCCATTTTGCTCAGTGGTACTTTCCCTCTCCATAATTAAAATCACTTAATTCATTATGAAATCCAAAGCGTACATATATAACTTTGATTTGCTAACTTCAGGCTGTGTAACCCTATACATACGGGCAAACGGAATAAAATATGGATGGTTTAGCGCTGCAGGTGAAATTCGATCCCGTGGTTCTGATGTACCCACGTGCTTGATTGAACCCCCCCCCCCCCACTTCCATTCTTAGGGGTCATCCATAAACTACATTACCAATTTTTTGATATTTTTGACTTAAACAAAAAAAAAATATTAATTCTTAAATAAATAATTAATATTTCGTATTTTAACTACAAAATATTTAAATTTTAAATAAAAAAAGAAAGGTAAGTGAACTTTCAATACAGATTTTTTCAAGATGGTAGAAAGTTAATTTTTTTTAAGAATTCAACTTTTTTATTAAAAATTCATATGGATGTCTGTAGATTCAACTTTTTTTTAAATTTGTGTTTTTTGGTACATTTTAACTAGTATAAAAATCTTCTTTTTTTGTTAAACTTTTTTTAGCTAAAAATATAACCGCTCGGTTGTTGATTCAAAACTGATATTTTTTAGTTAAAAATTCAACTACTACATTAACTATTTTAGATAGAAAATCAATCTTTTTTTATTTTCATTTCATCGTTTTTGCTAAGGATTCAACTATTTTGTTAAAAACTTTTCTCTTTTATTTCATCTATTTGGTAAAAAATTTTTCTAATTACTTGAAAAACGAATTATTTGTTATAAAAATTTTTTTGTTAAAAGTTAATTTTTAAATTTAATTTTAAACTATTAAATTTTTGTATAAAAACTTATATTTTTTAGTTAAAACTCTAATTCTATTTTTGGGTAGAAAAATAAATTTAACTTGAGAAAATTGAAAATTTATTTTTTTTTTAACTGTTATAAAATTAATAATTTCTTGTTGAATCTTAAGTTTTCAAAATACTCCGTAACTGTTCTATTCTTCGATAAAAGCTTTTTTTTTAAACTTTAGATATTTTGTTGAAAATTCAACTATTTTGATTGAAACTTCAACTATTGGATTATAAATTTAATTATTTATATCAAAAATAATACACTAAATGTAATTTTTTTAAATTTAAATTTAAAAAAAAAAAATAAAACTATTTTATTTTTAGTTAAAAAATTCTATTTTTATTATTTGACGGTTATTAACTAACGAAAGCTTGGCACCTCCAACAGCGCCGATGATAAGGACAATTAATTTAACAGAATATTCTGGG